>JAWPHD010017182.1:0-45937 GCA_037043455.1 Cyrtodaria siliqua | reverse complement strand
AATCAAGAGCCATAACTCCGCCATTACTGGTCCGATCTGGCTGGTTTTCGAACTTGGCCAGTAGAGATAATAAAAAAATAAAATAAAAATAAAAATTATTAAAAAAAATATATATATACAAAAATAATAAAAGGAAAAAAAAAAGTCAAAAAATCTGGTAAAAGAAATATAAAAAGATCGGACAGGGAAAGTAGCATTCAAGGATGACAGTAAACCACAAAACACAGAAACAAACACGCAAACAGACAAACAAGAAGGCAAAAGCAATAATAAATGCAAACGACATCACAAACACAAAAAGGGTTGACAATAGGGCTACCGCCTTGGAACGGTCAGTGGCAAAGTAGGCCACTGGGGGTTTAAGTTTGGTAAAGATCAGATGAAAAATTAAGGCCTTATCGTCTTAACGAGGCAAAATATAGCATTTTTAACTAAATCAAGGGCCATAACTCCGCTGTTACTGGTCCGATATGGCTGTATTTCGAACTTGTCCGAGCTTTCATTGACATTAACAATCTGGTAAAGTTTGGTTAAAGATCAGATGAAAAATGAAGGCCTATCGTCTTAACGAGACAAAAGTTAACGACGGACGGACGACAGACAACTCGGCATCCCATAAGCTCTGCTAAAAATGTGACACCTGGGTTGGGGCCAAATCTGACCCCATGGCCCCAATTTGAATTAATTAGTTGGGGACGTAAGCTCAAGCTACATGCAATATGAGAGCTTTAACATTAGTCTATGAAAAATATGGGACTTTCAACAAACTTGGTTCTACAGCTACATCTATAGGTGTCACATTTGACCCAGGGCTTTTTTCCTGATTTTGGGAACATGACCCGTACCCCTGGAATTGGGAATTTTAGCGTGATTTTTCATAAAATTGGGAATTTAAACCCCAGGCTACAGTATAAAAGGGAAAGCTCCGCCCACAAAATGCCAATCAATTCAAATTCAAATAGAACTCAGACTGTCTTCACTCAGGACATATATTTCTAATTTTTTTCTGAAAATACTGCATCATATTTTTAAAAGAATGTTCTCAGTGATGCATGCATTCATCCTCTACTAATCAAACTATAAGCTGTTTCTGAAGCTGCCCTCAAAGCACTATAATTATATATTTTATATTCCAAATTTTCGAAATTTTCAACAGGAAAATGACAGTTAATTTGAAATTTCACCTTTGACCCTGGTCATGGGATGTAAACAGAGTAGCTACTGGGAAATGTAAACAGAAAGGGTCATGCCAGGGCACAGCATTGAGCCATCCTTCTTATCAGATAAACATGCAGAGTATTCACCAGTCTCAGATGTAAACTACAGAGTTTATGAAGAATTCTGCACACTTCTTTTATCTATTTATTTCTGTAAGTTTTAGGTTTTCTTTCAAATAATGTCCAAGTCTATCTTTTTTTTATAAGTAAAAAGTAAAACTATGTTTTTTTCATGAAAATATCTCCATAAAATGATTTTTGATATTTTTTGTCCATTTGGATTTTGATCAGGGTTGTCGAAATCATCATTGACATTATTATTATTTCCACTAAAAGTATCTATCCGAGATGACTGGATGTTATCTTCCTCAATCAATTCCACATTTATTTTATTTTGTCCAACAATACATTCTTCAAAATCCCATTCATAATAATTTAACAAATGTTTGATTGTATTGAACTGCAATTCAGTCAATTTCAATGTAAAGCATTTCACAGTTTCCTCAGCCATTGTATGCACATATAACAGTTATCCACAAGTGTAATACAAATTGGCAGGATATCTTGACCACTCACACTGACACAGTTAGTTCCAAAAGGGAACAGGCACTTTACACATGATACGAATTACATTGGTAAAAGCAGTCAATAAATCTATTTCTTATAAACCCCCTAAACACTCCTAGGAATAAAAACCACACTAATTTTGCCAGTTCAGATATAATGACCTGTAACTAATCAAAGGGGTCAAAGAAGGTAATTAGTATGGGAGAATTCCAGCAGGGATGCTGAAGTTAGTGTTTATTGCTCCTTTATGATAATATTTCATATTTATCAGACTTCCCAAGTCTACAACAGATGCAATTGTGTACATTGATACATTTGATGTGTTCAAGAATTGGATTTCTTCACATTATTTTGTAGTATTTTAGTACATATTTTGCCAATTACCGTCTTTTAAAAAAAGAAATCCTATATAGCGATATGTGTAATTGCATGTACACTTGATATAACAGCAGAATGCGATACATGTAACATTATTGAATACCAGTATGAATCAAAAGGTTTAAAAGGTAACTGAATTACAAATTTAAATCAAATATCTCATTATTAATGACGATATCTGACATACTTTATAAGATATCTTCTTAAATAATATTTTTCTACAAGTATATGAGATATCTGCTTTAATATATAAAATATCTGATATCTGCATATCTACTTTAGATACCTGCAACATTAAATAAACAGTAAAATAGCTTGCCATATAGTTTATGCTCACACATTATGAATACACATAAAACTATAAATTATACAATATTATAAAAACTGTGTTTTCATGTAATGAATGTATATCTACCATACTGCATCATCACCTCACAGGGATTATGTGCAGGTAGATCAGAGAATCCTTGATGAACAATAATATACAGTGTGTATGCATTCATCTCAAAACTGCATGGTCCACTATTTTCCCATACACCATAAAGGCTTGTTTACATTCTAGGGAACTGACCCTGGTTTGACCTGACAGATCACATTTATTACCATTCTAGACACGCCTTCAATTTTGTGTAGTAACTACATCAGACTGGCCTTTAAGTACGATTTTTAATAAAATTTTGAAAAATATAAAGTAAAGCATTCCTTTCATAATTATAACTTTAATACTGTTTGTTTTACCTAGATAAACAGAAGCATTTTATAAGTTTTTGAACCCCAATCATTGGATTGGCACAAATAAAAAAAATAAAAAAAAAAAAAAAATAAAAAAATTGGGAATTTTTTCCTCTTTATTGAAAAAAAAGATGTTTTGGCATTGGGAATATGACCGAATTTCGGCTATAAAAACAGCCAAAAAAAAACCTGTTTGACCATAATGTTTTTGAATTTAAAAATCAGTCAGATTCGACATTTGCATTGACAGGGATCGGATAAAAAATGAAGGCCCTATCGCCTTAACGAGGCAAAATATAGCATTTTTAACTAAATCAAGGGCCATAACTCCGCTGTTACTGGTCCGATCTGGCCGGATTTCGAACGAGAGAAGGAAGATTTGAAAATAATTGTGGGTGAAAAAATATAAACATAGAGACAGTGAGTCCCTTTAATCGTTTAGATCAATTAACTAATTGTATGCTTTACTTTATAATGTAATTCTGGAATATGTATAGATAATGCTAAAAGTTAATTTCAGATTTTATTTCAGTAAAACATGAATGATAGTCATAATTGAAGCAATAATGAATTTCTGTTAACATGATATCTGTTATGAACGGTAATTTAAATTACCAGTTGTTTACAACTGTTTGTGTCATACAGAAATATTTTTAAACAAAATGTTACTATTTTTCACAAGTACAGTTACTTGCTAGGTTGCAACTATATGAATGAATACATAATGACTTTAGTACCTTAGTCATTTTTTAAGTGAGTTATTATTTTAAACTGGGAATCAGCCCACATAGGACGTATTTGGTGTGTAGCCTGCTACACTACATAAAATACAACTCTCTAGCTATCACAATGATTTCATCTTTGTTGAATGCAAATATGCCAAATTGGCACTACCTATAACCCATGTAAAAATGGTTCTGTAGGTATTTAATCTCCACATTGCAGCTCCATAGTCCAAACTATCTTTTAAATCATTATGATGTTTTGTTCTTTATACAGATTCAACCCAAAAGGTAAAAATAAAATAGACAACACTGTTAAGGCCAAAAAAAAAAAAACCTGTGTTTCCGGTGGCCCGACCGACCCTATTTTTAAGGGGCCGACCCTAAAACTTTTTATGAAAAAAAAAATATAAAAAAAAAAAAAAATGATTTATCACAATATATCGAGGTAAACTGACATCACAGAGAAACTTTCAGTTGTACTATCAACTTGTATGGGTTTTATGACATAAATACATGTAGAATCTCACGATATCTTGCTCAAAAAAAAAAAGAAACAAAAAAAAAAAAATGCCTACCTACCAACCCTAATTTTTTAGAGCATGCAATAGGAAACACACCTATTTTTTTTTTTGGCCTAATGAAATTTAAGTTATTCATTGTTAAATAAAGTTGTTACAGACAGTCATGATCATAAGACATTCTGTTTAGTGTTAATTACCACAAGCCAGAGATCTAAGAATTGAATGTTGTTTAACGGCTCATCAACACAGTATAGATTATCTAAAGCCACCCCAGAGAGAGGGGAAGGATACATAGGAATCCGAGAACCGTGCCCTACTCTTATTATCGAATAGATTCCTATGGTTCTTTAACGTGCTCGGAGGATAGACCGATACACGCCGCGGGACCGCCTGGTTTACATCCCCATCCGACGGACGAGGCTAAGGGAAAGTGTCTTGCCCAAGAACAAGAGATCTAAGAAGTATAGATTGGGCATTTACTCAAATCTCACATAATCTCGTATGACACAAGGTAAAACTGCAAAATCACGTTCTTTATATTCTCTTCTTATATTTAAGACAGAAAGAATACAATAAAATCGCTACACACAGGGTATTATTCTCTTTAATTTGAAACCAGCTGCAGACTACTGCTGCGAAAAATGACAAATTCTATACAGTTCCAAATTTTAACAAAACAACAACAACAAAAGGAAACAGCATCAAATAAGCCATAATTGGACTTTTTAAATAACATGTGTTGACATTTTTTAGTATTAAAACAGATATATTTTGAAAATACCATTGCATTCCAAACAGAAATGTCTTTAATTTGAGACCATCTGCAGACTGTTGTTTTCAGAAATGACAATTTCTATAAAGATACAAATGAAGTGCATAAGTAAATTTCGAGTATTTTCTATCTGAAAGCATATGTTGCAAATCTCGGTTTATTACGGCTCTGCACAAGTCTTTCCTTTATCAGCTGGGGAAAACAAGCACCAAAGTCACCACAATGCTGAGGTGCATACGTGTCCACATCTTCCCTGAAGTATCCGTTTTGATTTTGTCGTGATCTCCTTCATGTATCCTGTCAGTAAATATTTAAGATGAACATGAGGTTCACACTTGCCCACATTTCCTTGATGTAACCTTTCCATAATTAGTATGAACATAATTACTGGAAAACAATGAACTTGTTCCTATGAGATTTCTTCAATCCAATTCACTGGGTGAGTAAACACGATTAAAAGGACTTATTATCTCTATATTTAGTTGGGGTGCGTGGTCCAGTGGTAGAGCGCCGAACTCCAGATCGAGAGGTCGTAGGTTCGATCCTCACCGGGGCCGCGTTATTTATCCTTGAGCAAGATAATTAATCCACATTGCTTAGTACTGGTTCTACCCAGGAAGCCATCGAGAGTGATTAATCTAAGCTGCAAGAACTTGTTTCGTAATCAATGTAAAATAAATATGTTTAAACTTAAACTAACACTCCTTATGCTCAGTTATTCATAATTTTCCATTGCAAAGATGTTGAGATTTTATTTTATTTTCAGTAGGTGATAAAATTTGTGTTACTCAATTTTTATCCTTAGGTTCTATAGTAAAATAAAAATCTTTGGCAGAGCGAAAAGATGATAATTTTCAAGGTTTTGAGAGAAGAGATACATATATTGAATCAATTTGTATGAATTTGCATGAAATATACAGGGTTTTAAAAGAATCACACTGTAGATACCTTAATTTTAATAGTAAACTTGGTTGAACATCAAGGATAAAGACTGAGTTTATCACCTACCAGAATGTATTGTTATGTCTTATTTCTAGTCACTGATTGGTCAGTTTTTTTGATGATGCTTTATCAAAATTATGAATTCTTCCTTTTTCTGGGACTTAATGTAATTCCATATCCAGGGAATTCATTAACACGCTGGCTGAAACTAAATCCAATACTTGGTGAGTAAACACTCCTTATGCTCCCTTATTGTTCCTTTTCCTGGGACTAAATGTAATTCCATATCCACACACCGACTAAAACTCCCTTTCTGGAAGAGTTCCTACTCTCATTACTGTATAATTCCATAATGCCATTATGGAGCCACTCCTTGAACACATTAAGGTAGTAATCCTTGCCATGGCATTTCCTTCGTAACGTTTATCCCATTCAAACTCTATCTCGTTCTCACAACTCCATAGAGAGATCTCATATAACCAGTGTAGCTGTATGACTAGCATCACATCCAGTGGAATAGAGTCGATGTTCACTCAACCACTACTGGTAATTCACTTTTTAAAAGGTCCATTAATATACTGCCAAGATCTTCATCCTGAATACAAACAAAAAATACACGTTTATGGAATAATACAAAATAATGGAAAACTTCCATTCTTGATGGAGGTTGGGGGCAAACAATTTTTTGGAAAAGCTATTCTGTTCTAATAGACAAATCTATTTAGAAAACAATGAGACAATTTCGCTTAGTAAGTACTATAAAAACGTTTTGGATCGAGATTGAAATCTCATGGCAAATTTAAACGAAGAGAGTTCAGCAAAATTTAATCTTTATAAAAAAAGCACTATGGAATTATTACTCAGACAAGACAGCAAAATGGTACAGTAACAGGCAAAAGATGACATTCATATATATAACACAATAGATGGCCCATAGAAACACTTTTATTCAGTCCTTTTAGATGATTCTCATATCACTTTATACAATCTTTTAAATAATTAGTTTCATATAAATTGTCATATGCTACTACATACATATTATACAAATTGTATAAACTTCAAATAAATTTCATGAATTTCATACAATTTTCTCTTCAAGGGTTTCATATTACAAGAATTCTGTGGATCAAATGTTTCGCCTTCATTGCTTTGAAATGCACAAAATATGTAAGATAATTTTCACAAAATTCCCCACCCCCTACTAACATTCAAGGTCAAGGTCCAAATGGGTGCAACTCGTGTAGACAATATCACCCAATAAAACTCTGTGTAATTGAGTTGTAATAACATATATATAACTATGATTTAAGTTTGGGTAATTGGCCTGTACTAACCAATATATAATTCAAGTTTGGTTAATCCAATGCATGCAGTCCCTGAAAACTTAATGCTAAATGTAAAAACTTAATGCTGACGCATTCACACTGATGATAAAAATAATACATAATTGTCTACCATTTCCTTCGAAAAGACGTATGGTATGATTATCTTTTTAATTTAAATATGAGATACATAAAAAGAAAACTGTGTAGTGATACAAGCCCTAACAGACCTGATGAGACCATGTGACCAGCACAGACTTCGTGTCTTCTTCCTCCCCTGATACTGTAATCATAACATCTGACACAGAGATGGATCCATCGGATGAAAACTGGGTCGGGTGGTCTTTTATTCTCCTGTGAAGTATAAATGAATGAAAGCTGAGTAACAACTAACGCAATAAAGGTTATTTAGAGCCACCATAGAGACAGGGTAAAAAAGATTTCGGGAACTTGTCCTACTCTTACTAACAAATAGATTCCTGTGGTTCTTTAAATGTGCTCGGAGAACAGACTTCAATACATGCGACTGCCTGATTTATGTCTCCATTTGACAGACAAGGCTAAGGGAAAATGTCTTGCCTAAGAACACACCAACAAAACTCAGTAGCGCTGGTGAGGCTTTAACCCCGGTCCTCCGGGTGACAAGACCACCATGCTATCCACTGGGCCATGCCAGCCCCCAGAAATTCAATCATACACACACACAAATAACACAAACACACACACACACCGAAATGCAAAGGACACACCTACCCTTTGACTAATGTGTATATTTTCTCGGCTGTTTTGTTGGCGACCCCCTCCTCATCTATGTACAAGGTAGATGTGAACCGGAGGTTGTGCTCTTTGACCCCCAGATCTTTCAGGGCCTGGCCAGGGTCCATCAGCTGCAGTTTCTGAAAATGTTGTCAAATAAAAAGATTGTGAGTGAAGATAAGGCAACATTCTCCATGCATGACTCTCTGTTAGATGAGGGTTAGATGAGGGCGTATATCGGTTGGTTCAAAATATTATTAATAATGACTTCTAAATCTGCAAGTGTTAACAGAACGCCTCGAGTTTTAATAAAATCAAGATTGCCGTGCGTCCCTTTAACATGAGAAATTATTGTCAATGCATAGAAAATACTATTAAAAACAATATACTATTAAAAACAATTTTTGCAATTTAGTATAAATTAACTCATCAATTATTTCATAGTACAACATCAGATTATAATTACAATAACAACCAGAACCTTCACTGAAGGTGATGAATACCCATGCTTAAAGTTGGTCAAACAAAGGCCATAATTCTGTAATAAATTAGGCAAGCAACAATGGGTGATGTAGAGGGACATAAGGTCATCAGTTGTTATGTGTGTATGAAGTTTGGGAACAACCCATTCGAAACTGTTTGAGGAATGCAAGTAATGAAAATGTCTTACAGGACGTGACGGGACAAGAATGTGTTACAGGACGGGAAGGGATGCGATGGGACGTTACGGACAACTTGATTTCTATATAGCCCCACTTCACTTGTGAAAGCGGGGGTATAATGATTTGTACCCAAAATAAAGACAGTATAAATATTTTAACAGTCATGTAGACGTGTGCATTTCAGAATTATCTTCATCTTTTTACCATAAGTAGATACATAAGTCCAACGGGAAATGAAGCATTCACAAAAGTTTTATTGGTTTTCTTTGTTTTAGTTTACCAGCTTATAGAATATATATACTGAGGGAAAAAAGTTTAGCAAGTTTCTTAGATGAAATAATACTATATACAAGATATACTGACATTTTGGGACTTTACACCCTATGTTCATTTATTCTTTATGTCGTTAAGATGTTCGATTGTTGATGTGTGTTTAATAAAATATTGTGTCTATGGCAGTAGTTTCTTGATTTTACAACCAAAAATGTATTATTTCCAGAGTGCAACAAAAACTTCCTAAACTTATTTCCCTCAGAATACATTTTCCAAAAATAACCTAAAAGTAAAACCTAGCAGACAGCGCGGTTTTGCCAAGTTTCTTGCCAAACAACATTGTGTACTTACATTACCCCTCATGACAAGTGCACCGTGAAGCGTCCTGGGTTTCTTTGGATCTGGGCTTGTCAGTCCTAGGATAGAAAACACAAATTTAATGTAAACAACTCAGCACATAAAACTCAAAATGTTAAGTGAATATAATGTATGTATGATATAAATTTTTGGATGGACTCCCTAAAATATTCATTAAATTGTACATTTAACAGATCTATTCCTCTTGAAAAACTTTAACCCAAATGTGACATATCAAAGAAGAGACAGGCATATAAAGCACTATCAGCGATGGACAAAAAAAACTTCTTTTTCTTCTTCTTTTCTTTTATCAAAAATGTCGTTTCAAGTTTTTCTTTATATACATGATATACGTCTATGCAAACTTTGGACCCCCTAGGCGTGGCCACTTTTGACTATTTTTAATAATGGCAGCCATGTTGGAAATCCAGTTGACCTAATTTAGCAAATATGACAGACATAGGTCTAAGGATCATCCATGTAAAGTTTGGTCAAATCTTAACAATTCCATGAATGCCGTGTCCATTTAACATTCAGCTAACATACTTACCAGAAAACGATGCCTCTCGTTTCAACAATTTCAGAGAAATATCTATAGGAATGTTGTGTTTTGTTTCTATGGTAACTGTTTCACCATTGGCTGGCTTAAAACAATCAACACCTGAAAAGTAATTTTGAATTAAAACATGAAGGATCGTGACTACCTATCTAGGATTATTGGCTTGATAAAAAAATATTGTGCCAGCGCTGGAAAAACACTGTGTAAAACTCAGTGGAAAGGCTGATGTAAATGGACACATTTATAGGTGAATATATACCGAGTCGCAAAAGAAACTGTGCAATGAAATTTGCATAATCAACCCGATTACGAATATTACATTGCTGTAATCCTCTTTACGTCATAAATGTGTTCAACCATTCTAACTTTATGTATGAGAAGTTAAAAGTTTGACATTCATGAGAAATTCAAGACAATCAGTCATTAAAGGGACCATGCCTGTAACTTTTAGCCTATAAAACACAAAATAATTACTTTGACAAACATAACACACCAACCATTCTTGAATATTTACTAAATAATTTCAAGATTGTTTGACAGAATTCAATAGCGGTACAAAAAAAGAATAACCGTTTCGTGGAATTGAACTCGTAACCCACACTAAAATTACACTCGGAAAGCTTTCAATTCAGGGAGGGATTTTCTTCATAACTTTCTTAATAATGTGTGCTCTTTACTCCGCTGCAAAAGTAAATTTGGTTCATTCCATACTTTCAGAGATTAGCCCTGTTAAAATGTACACATTCATAGATTTTTTTCGTTTCCAAGACTTTGGGAGGCCTAATCTCAGAAGTACTAGATGAATCGAATTACCCTTTGTGGCGAAGGAAAAAGCTCACTTTGGAGTGGTATGTGCACTTTAGTTTTCCGTGAAACCAATCAAAATGTGGGTTCGAATCGCACTGGGCGCTCAACTTGTAGTGAAAAAGTGTCGATTCTAACGGATGGCTGGAGGTATACAGTACTGGTTCTATCCAGGAAAATGGGGAGATCAGCCACTACCAAAAACAAACTGACCATCATAAATGGCCTTAAATGTGCTGAAAATGACGAAAAACGCCATTCAAACAAACAGTCGTTTAATGGTCGCCGTTTTATGCAAAATCTGCATCAACGATTATAGCTCCATTTGCATCGTCATTGTCAAATTGAATGTCTGTAAAATATTGCATAAGTTCAATTTAACTGATGATAAAATCCGACAAATTGGATTTCATAGTTCAAATTATTAATAAGATGAATATATTGCCTTTAATATTTAGTCCCCTTAGATAAATTAGGACAGGTCGATGCCTCTTTCGAAAGATTGATTCATGTACTTACACAAACTATATCAAGATAATAATGATAAAATCTGTACAGGCCTCCTAGCAGGCTCAGATAAAAATAAAGGTTGTTTTGTTTTTTTGTTTTTTTGTTCTTGTTTTTTTGTTTGTTTTTTGTTTTTTAGTAAATTATAGAATTTTTAGGGTGATTTCTACAAAAATAAAGAGTAATTAAAGGCTAAATTTCTCCGTGCTTTGATCAATATTTCTAACATAAATATCTTGTTGGACGAACATTACACACTGTAAATTGATACATGAATTTTTGTTTAGTTGTTGTCTTCCCTGACCCTTTAGTTTTCTCTTCATCTTGAGTCTCAGAAATGCTGCATGCTTACCAGACCATTATACACAATGGCAAGGCAACAACATTCTGAAAACTCAAGATGGCATGAAGTAGAATTACATACCTAACTGTAAATTCCTAATAGCTTCAATCATTTGATTCTGATTGATTTAATGCAGAATGGATCATTTATTCAGTAACCAACAAAGAGACAGAAAAAAAGGAAGAAAAAAAGGTTTCAAGAGAAAGTTACAGGCTTTTAAAGGATTTCAACAAAAGTACAGGTTTTTAAAGGTTTTAAAGGATTTCAACAAAATTACAGGTTTTTAAAGTTTTAAAGGATTTCAACAAAATTACAGGTTTTTAAAGGTTTTAAAGGATTTCAATAAAATTACAGGTTTTTAAAGGTTTTAAAAGTTCCACTAGGAGGCCTGTTTGAACATGTATATACCAAATTCCTTTTGTATTTTGTTTTTCAGGAAATCCATCTTTGCCGCCTCCCCGTGGACCAGCATGACGTTTTTAGGCTCACACCACGAGATTAGCTGCATGATTCCCTTGGCATCCGCGTGAGCGCTGAACGACATGTACTGCACAGACAACTTCACATCTATCTGAAATCACATACATAACTAGAACTATCACTCAAGATGATGAATACCCCCGCTTTTTTATTCTAAGTCAAACAAAGGGCCATAATTCTGTAATAAATTAGGCAATCAACCATGGGTGATGTTGAGGGACATAAGGTCATCTGTTGTTATGTGTATATGAAGTTTAACAACCCATTCAAAACTGTTAAGAGAAATACTAGTAGAATAAAAAAGTGTTAAACCACGGGACAATAATGTGTAACATGACCGAACGCGACTCAACAGTTACCGACAACGTGATGCCTATATAGCCCCCACTTCACTTTGTGAAAGCATGGGTATAATTATGCAAGCCTACTAACGACTATACCACTGCAACCCTGGCCAATTACAAATATTTAATATCTAACGGCACTGAAATTAGCAATTTTATTCCTAATGTCTACACAAAATTAGGCAATTTCAGTGGATCATCAGATGTAGGTCAGTGTTTCAGAAAATATAACCAACCAACAATTACATGCTTAATCTCACCGTTTGTTTGTTTTCCATTTCTAACTTCTTGGCACCATTTAAGATTTTATGGCCTACAGTCCCAGCCACACAATATCCTGGCATTATAACCTGTAAAACAAAATATCAAATGTGTCATTCATAATTTGATAATCCTTGTGTATGTCCCTCTCTCATAGCAGCCTCGGTAACTCTGAATAAGGCCTTGGTTTTAGATCTGCATTTAAAAAATCTTTTAATCGAAGGAAGATAACTTGTACACCGTGAAACTGCTTGAGTTACAAAGAGTTGCCCTCCTTTGTTAGTCAATAAATGCCATTGGGGAAAATCTAACTAGAATGTTAAAATGTTATAACGTTAAAATGTTATAACATTCCAGGTTAAATTGTTGAAAAAAACATATTATTAATTTAGAAAATTTTACTGTATCATGACCTTGTTGAATTTATCGCTTTTTACAAAAAAATGGGTTTGGTGTCCATTTTCCACTAAGACCTAAGCTAACCGAAATTTAAATTAGAGAAAAAAGTGTCAGGTAACAAAGATTTGTCCGAAAAGATAGTTTATATAAATGACGGACAGTCACCCTCGACCATTACAGTAACTCTACAAACCATGTTTTGCTCAGATGGAGCCCATTTTTTGAAGACTTGTAATGAGAGCCCAGCATGCAACATCCCAGGGGTGGCAAACACTACCATGGGGCCCGGGTTCTCTATGTAGGCCCGGTCAAATGGCCGGATGTGCTTGAACTCAAACATGTTACGCTGGACAAATGTGTTCTTGATCTTCTGACTCGTCCATGAGATGAACAGTTTATAGTAGTGATTGGCCTGTAGAGGAAAACCAAAAAATGTAATAATTACAAATAATTCTTCATTTGTTTACAGCAGTCCCTATCCCGCCATCAACAGCCAAATTTTACAACTCATGTACACTGTGTCTAAACATATTGACGACAAGGTTATTACGAGAGGTGTTCAACTTATAATTGAACACTTTTGTTTAAGATGCTATTTTTCAGCGGAAATGATTATCATAAAAAATGTGTGATTTAATGATGTGAAACAGTCATTCAGAACGTATGATTTAAAAATAATCTCCAATTTCATGCGGTTCGTTTTAAATCACATTTTGAATTAGGTGTACCCTATTTTCTAATTTTAAACCTATATGTTTCTGTTGCTGTGGAGTTTTACCTTAAACCAAATAATTCCACTAAATGCATATCATAATTGTTTAAAACTGTGTTTATAATTAAATATGATCGTATGTTTTATTTTAAGACAAAAATATAGATGTTGAATTAAAAGCTCGACTTTTTACCGCAATATTAAGAAATTGACAGATAATAGGACAGTTTGCTTGTATGTTACTGGTAATTTTATAAATTAACCAAAATAACTACATGTATTTTAATCATATTTTTTTATATAAAAAAAATAAACAGTTATTGTTAACTGCTGGGATCGATTATAGGGAAATCCATCACGAGATGGTAGACGTGTGGTTCTTTTCACGAACGAGCGTATGCGAGCGAGTGAAAAAACAAAACACGTCTACAATCGAGTGAAGGATTTCCCTGTAATCGAACACAGCAGTTAAATAATCTATTTATTACATTTTAAATCAGTTTGTGCATGATTTTAACCGAAATTCTTCACGTTATTGAACGTTATCGGCGGATGACGTCGACGTCAGCACTACTATATGGACGTCATAACTCAGTTATTTTTTTGTTCGGAGTTAGTTAATAATATTTAGCGATTATGAATATTCATTCACTGAGAAATCCCAATCTTTTACCGATGAAAATGTAATAAAAAGATATCTTGGATAAAAAAAATTATTATTTTTATCATTATTTGCAAATGTGTGTGTTTTGCCCCTAAATTTTAAGTTATATATTTTTTCTATCTTTTCTTTTAAGAAACTTATGAAACTTTTTTATAGCAGAGGAAATCACAGAAATGCCTGCAGTTGATGTTTCGTAAATTTAATCATTTTCATAGTTGAATTTCATGTTAATTTTCGCTAAAATCTTAAAATCGACAAATTTCAAAAAAATGCATTTTACACTTTTACGGATGCAGCAACATTAGGAAGCACATAACAGTGCATGTCATAATGTTTCATATCGAAGGAATTGAAAGAATTGACATTAAAATCAACATATTCGGCGAGAATTTCAAGATAGTTGATTCAGTTACACAATGAAAGTGTTCAATTATAAGTTGAATACCTCTCGTATATATCTTGCAAATTTCCAAACTCTATAGACACAGTATAAACGTATTAACCAGCAACTAATTTAAGAACCCATGAATAAACCTGTACTTTTAATCAGCATATATACATTATTATATGATCTGAACACCTAGAAAGTTTTAATAAAGGGTTTTATAGCGTAATTTGGCGGGTGAGTTTCTTTAAATGTATGTGATAGTATAAAATATACGGTACTATTTCTTATCTGAACCTTTTGCTTCAAATTTCTGATATGTTGAGATATTAAGTATAGGTTAACAACAAAGATTTTACTCCGACTTTATCCTCAGTCTATGTAAGAGAAATCAGTAGTGTTGTACTGTAATTTAAATTAAAATTAATAAATTAGCGTTTTGCAATCAGACAAAATCTAAAAACAAGAAATCCGTGGATTCACATGTCTCGCCTAATGGGGGCTGGACTTAAAAATAAAAAGGTCAATGATGCTTAAATGAAAGTTTGTAAACATTTTTGTAACTAAAAACAATGGAGTTTGCCATTTGCTGAATGTTTAAAAACAAAATGCCATTCTATTGAAAACAAGAGGCCCAAGAGGGCCTGTGGATGCTCTACTGGCTAAAACGGCTCTTATATTAAGGGTTGTCGACATAAAATTCCCATCAGTAGTTTTTTTAAAACATTGCAAAACAACAGGGATAGGACGGCCTTAGATCGCTCACCTGGTAATCATGGGCAATAAGTCTGCTGTGTCTAGTCTGGCATGGGTATTTTTTAATTTGTCCCACAAATGAAAAAAAAAAGAAAAATAAAATGAAAAAAAAATGAATCAAATAAATGAAAAATAAAATTCAAAAAAAATGAATCAAATAAATGAAATAAAAAACAAATAAATGAAAAAAAAAAAAAAAAAAAAAATTACAAACAAATTTATCAATCAATCAAATAAAAAAAAATGAAAAAAAATAAATAATAATAATCAAAAAGAAATTGAAAAAATTGGAAAAAAAAATTAGTTTGATAAAGATAAGATGAAAACTGAAAGCCCTATTGTATTAACGAGGCAAAATATAGCATTTTGAACTAAATCAAGGGCCATAACTCCGCTGTTACTTGTCCGATCTGGCTGGTTTTCGAACGTGTGCGCGCTCCTATTGATATTAACAATCTGCTAAAGTTTGGTAAAGATCGGATGAAAAATAGTTTGGTAAAGATCGGATGAAAAATAAAGGCCCTTGGCCAGTAGAGCTAAAAATCATCAGCTCCAAGAAGTAGGTCAAGGTCATAGATAAAATCCATGCATCCAAAAAGATGCGCTACCCAAGACACAACTATGTCAAAACAGAATATGTTTTCTTCCAATGATTAGGCTATAAATTAGGTTTAAAACAATTAGTGCATAATTATAGTTCATGAGAAAGTGATGTAAATGTAACAATTAAAGTTATCTGCCCTTTGCTTGGATGGTGAAGTTCACATCCACATTTGCTTTGTCACATTGCAATGTACCACTCAAGATACAACTATATAAGCAAAGTTTGAAAAGTGCATACAGTTTGTGAAAAAGTGACCTAAACGCCAAAGTTGAAGGTAAAAATTATAAGGTTATCTACCCTTTTCTTGGAGGGTCAATGTCACTTCCACATTATTTGCTTTGTCATGTTGCAATGTACCACTCAAGATACAACAATAAGCAAAGTTTTAAAGGTCTAGTGCATACAGTTTGTGAAAAAGTGACCTAAACGCAAAAGTTGAACATAAAAATTATTAAGTTATCTGCCCTTTGCTTGGAGGGTCAAGGTCATTTCCACATTTGCTTTGTCACGTTGCGATGTACCACCCAAGGTACAACTGTAAGCAAAGTTTGAAAGGTCTGGTGCATACAGTTTGTGAGAAAATGACCTTGACGCAAAACTTGAATGTTGACGCCGCCGCTGGAAAAGCAACACCTATGTCTCTTTTTTTCTTCGAAAAGGCGAGACAAAAAACGACACATGACAGCTTACTAAAAATAAAGCTAATGTAAGTTACTCTGTGTATCTAAAGGCCTTTTAATACTGGTTGTTACAGTGAACTATTCGACTCTAAAATGGGGTTCTCACATTTTAAAGTTCTATTCTGGTGATAGAAATTCAAGTTGGGAAAACACATAAAATTGGGATTAAACAACTATAAAACTAAACATGCTAAATGCAATATTGTTTATGTAAAACACTGAGTTTCAAGTTTAATGAACTTTCATTTTTAAATACGCAAGGAAGTGAAATTAACAAAAGAATGTAAAGCATGAGTTTGTTTTAATATCAGGTTTGTGAATCCCAGAAGGAAATATATATCCCATATTTCAAAACAAAAGTGTGTTAAATTCTGTGTTAAATTTTTCTGTTAAAAATGAGAAATATTTTCCTTATTCACTTTTCTTTTCTTCAGAAATCTTGGTATTAAAGTCCTTGCAAGAAATGTAATATAAAAATATCGCACCTTTTCTGTCAATCCCAGACTGAAGTATATCGGTATGTTGAGATTCATACGCTCCCAGTACGACTCCAGCAGTATACATAGTTCCTGTGCACGGCCCAGAGCAAACACCGGGATCAGTACCTGAAAGGATGAAATGATGCAGTCAAGCATATTGGTATTGAAGCTCGTTAGATTTCAGATGCACACACTGTGCGACTTTAAGCTAAGGTATCATTCTAAATATGACCTGCACGTGTAATGAGATGCACAGCAGCAACAGATTAAATACATAGAAGTAGTGCAGCAAATACGAATTGGAAACACATTAGTTCAACAGTACTGAAGAACGTACCCGCAATTTTCTCATAACACTGATGCGCTCAGAAACAAAAATGGCAAACAAAACAAATATATCATTCAATAATAATAATAATAATCTTTCAAGTGACAGTCAACAAGTTACAAATAACACAAGCTCTTGTGAGATTTTGACCCGAACACACAGGTGGTGGTGTGTGGCGGTCTTGCTGTGAGAGTAAACCAAAGGACCCGAAGAAATCCTATCTGTCTGATTGGACGACCGTCTTACCTTCTCATACACTTCCCAGTCCAAAATACGAACCCAAGTCACACTGATGAGAAGGGACGGCACTATGCACTAAGCTAACCGGACAGTCTTCCCTATAAATATGTCGTTTTTGAATATATGATACGACATAGACCTAGCTAGTCATATCAAGGATTTCGTTGCCGGGCAATAAAGCCGGGCAATAAAGCCATGAAATATAGGGTGCAAAAATGTCATATCACGAAAATAACCGAATGTTCATCTCGATCCTTTTACCGGAGTGATACGGAAATAACTGATTAGTTACGATTGTATATGATTTGTCATGGGTATTGTCGTCTGCATTTCATTAGTTACTTCCATCCTGTTATTGCAGCAGATTATTGGCTATATAACCATTATCCGTGGATAAAATAAATGCTTATGACATCTTGAGTAGGCAATTTCAAATTCAATGGAATTCATTTTCAATAAGATTTCGGACAAAAATAAATGTTGTGTATCACTACGTGACATACATGAGCACATCAGAATGGACTAGATCTAAACATTTTTTTTATTCCTGGAAAACAGCGTAGTGAGTGAGCTGAAGCTAAAGCTCTCAGGCTGATATGGCGTCTCAGGCCTGATATAGGGTGTGATATGAAAATACACATTTTTTATTCTATCATATACTTGAGCTTTGTCAAAATAAACCCATTTATTATTCTCTATGTTACACTAGGTAAATACATGATATTTAGAGCTAACCTAAACAATTGTGCACGATCATTTTGTAGTAACACTTTCATGGAAGGATATAAAAACCAACTTACTTTGCCACCCTTCTCCACGCAATCATGGACTTTCTTAAGAAAATCTCTCTCGCGGCATCGCTTCGATTCTCGTATCGTGGTAGCGTACGTAGACTCCGTAATGAGAAGATCAGGGCGACACTTATCAATCCATGCTGCACCTAGATGTCTGTCTGGTGTCATGTTGTAGTCACCCTACAAGTGTACATGATAATGATAAAGTAAAATGGAAAACCTGTTTAACCCTTAATCCACTAA
Organism: Cyrtodaria siliqua; assembly: GCA_037043455.1. Taxonomy (NCBI): domain Eukaryota; kingdom Metazoa; phylum Mollusca; class Bivalvia; order Adapedonta; family Hiatellidae; genus Cyrtodaria; species Cyrtodaria siliqua. The sequence goes on along the minus strand of JAWPHD010017182.1, from coordinate 27,131 downwards.
GCACGACTATAATAGCCTTTGCGTCCATTGTAAACCCAGATCTCGCAGGCTGATCAGACAATGTCCAGCTGCTGATCAGTCATTTTCCCAAAAACATCCCTTTGTCACATAAATGGAATGGTCTTAATTCAAAGAAAGAACAGTCCATTATATATATGTTATATATGGTGGGTTAAGGAGCACAACATATACATAATTCACAAAATATAAAATCATTTAGAGCTACAACCAACAGATCAAACCTGCAGAAGAGACCACTATTAAAGGTGAAATATAGCGCGTATTTTGAGTATATATTCGGAAATATACGTATATAATATACAATATTTTCAAATCTTACACTTATTGGTCGTCCCGTTTTCTCACAGTAGCCAATTTTATCCCATAGCGCACATGCTTCGAGTTTCGCCCTTTTTGAAGACAGGTAAGTGACACGTGATCCTGTGACGTCATTGGTACCAAACGATTCGCGGTGTCGCATTGAGTTGTATAGTATTGTCTATGTAGGATTACGTTTTATGGTACTTGTTAAACATGCCGTGTGTTGTTGCTGGGTGAAAAAGTTTGCATAAAGAAGGACAAGATAATAACCTAAGTTTTTTTCGTTTCCCTAATCGAGATAATGATATATTAAGATTTGAAGTTACCGAAGAAAATCGCCAGACTCGTCGAGAAAGTGGGAACCTACGAAAGACGCGCGAGTTTGTAGCAAACATTTTGAGTTGACTTCGTGGGAAGTCAATCCTTTGGTTTCATTATCTTTGAATTTGGAGAACAAAAGACCATGCAGATTAAAATCAACAGCGGTACCAACGATATTCGACTATAAAAATGAGAAGTGCATAACCCCGCCGTCTCCAAGCAAGTTGTATTCGCCTATTCGACCGGCGTTGAGGAAATTCATACATGAAGTAAGATTGAAATTTATGTTCAATTATCTTAGCACCTCATCGGGTATACGTATGATAAATTGAAGAAAGGTGTATAGTCTTAGATCTTTATATACACCGTGAATGTTTAGCTGTTGAATTAGAAGCATGCGTCTTTCAATGAAGAGTTGACGGCGCTAATATTATGTAGCCGTCTTTTTTTAAAAGATTGCTAAGAACGTTCAGCATATACATTTAAATGAATCCGGTGAAATAAACACTGTGTCTTTGTTTCCAAATTTTAATTTTAATAATTTTAAATTATACACCCTCTTCTGCCAATAGTGTTATAGATATATATTATCAACATATATAGGTCTAATGGATTTAAAAAAAAATACAAAATGTTTCATGGATATTTATTACAAGGCAGAAAATGAATAATATTACTAGCTTTTATATTAATTCAGTAATTTTTTATGGCAAAGCAACAACAATAACGCCTCTTAGCTCGTGCAATAAGTAAAACAAGTATAATAGAATAATATACTTTATATTATGGTAATTTGATATATATGGTCTGTTTTCGATCTGTATATCAGGAGTAAGTATACATGAGTAAGTATACTTACTAACTGTCTATATCGTTCTCATAATACATTTGGCTATATTATTTAAATCATGGTATTTTTCTCTCTTTGTGCGCGACAAATATCATGTGATATATCTGTCTTGTGCAACACGCGTCTGCCCTCGGCGGTATTACACCGCTCAAGTAATTGTAATAAACAGGAAATATATCATAAAACTAGGTTTCCCTAAATGGTGCACGCTTTTGTGATATACCGACGTATGTACCCAAATTAGGCTGCACTTCAATAGTGCACCGCAATATTTTATTAGTCTGTATTGATATTTGGGGGCACGTGGAGACTAGAGAGCGTGTCATATTGCAAACACCGCTTCTCGAGTGTTTGGTGTTGATGGCGACTTATGGCAAATATATAAAACTATAGAAATTATGGCGCCGAATTTATATGCTGTTTCATTTATTATTGTTTTTATTCATTTTTTATCAGTTATGGATAATATCTAATAAATATATTTGTTCCATGTCTACTTATCAGCAAAAAAAATCTGACGCTCGTATTACCATAGAGTTACATACATATATCCATGTATTAATGTATAGGTATAGACCAGGTCCATTCATTCGGAATATACTACATTTCGCGGTTATTGTGTATGTACCAAGATATTGCAGTGTTGCGGGTGACTTACCGTCAGATTTCGATGAAAACAATGTTTACGTTGTTTTTTTGTTTGTTGTTGCTGTAAGTGTATAAATACGCTATTTTGTTAGATTAGTGAATAGTGCAATGAACCACTGAACGTAACGAATGACATGACACGATAGTCTTTACAAGCTCTCAATTTGCACCTGCACCGCGTACGACTTCATCATCAGTTGATGAATCCGATGTATTTTCGTCCTCAGACACGTATTCTGGCTCCAAACCTAAAGGTTGCACATGGTGTAACCGTTTTATCACGGGCATTTCCTCTGACATCGCTTAATTCTCACATTTTCACACAAGGTATACTGTTTTGCGTTCAGTCCCAATGTAAACAAAAAATAGTTTGTTCCCAATTACGTCATTTCCGGTAATTCGCGCAAGAGTTTTTCCCCTTAGATTTTTTTCGATTTTTTAGCAATGCCTGTTCGCCTTTTCGGTTTTTATCTTTAAAAACATATTTTCACTAAACATACATCAATAGCATAGTGAACATCGTATTTATAATGATATTTAATAATTAAAAACATATCAACAACGGATTTGTTGATTTAGGACAAATTTCATCTTTAAGAGATCACCTGCTTAAAGGGATCACTGTTTCAGTTGCAATTTTAGTATTTTAAATTAAAATACACCCACCTGTGTTAAGGGACCAATTTTACTATTCCTTTTATTGGTCTTTTAATTCAGGTTTGACCAGTAATTACAGAAAGAAGGACAACAAACAGATGTAGTTAGAAAAATAGTCCTAACAGTGAATTGTTGTGGTACTACTTGATAACAAAATTGTAAGGTTATGTGCAGCTAGAGCAGCTCTAAATTAGGCCAAATAAAATTATACATGTGTTTACTGTAACATTGCTGAAAAAAATAGGGTAGGTAGGTAGGCATTTTATTTTATTTTATTTTTTTATTTTATTTTTTGGCGAAGTTACATTTAAGGTGGCGATGAGCTTTGATGAATCGGAAAATGTAGTATTTTAAAAACTACAATAGATAACAATATGAAATTGTGTATGTTTTATTGTTTCCAAAAAGGCATGTCAACAACTGGCTCTTTTCCCAAATCACTTGCAATTATTGCAAAGGGGTAAAACTGTTATTTATTTTTCGTAAGTCCGGAAGAGGGTCAGTTCCAACAGCAGGACAATGAGCACATGAGTCGGCCGTGAACATAATTATTTTGACCAAAAAAAACAACAAAAAAAAATAATATATATTAACCGAAACACGCGAAAATGACCCTTCAGACAAAATTGTGACATTTTATGTTTTTTGATGATTATGAATCTCGGTGATTTTCTTTTTAAAATACTCTTTTATTTCGTGTTGATATCTTAATTAAAAATGATTTTATCTCAATTTGAAAATTAAAGATTGTACTCGCCATTAATTTTGACGTTGACGTTAGCGTCTTGGACGACGTCGTTGATTAAATAATACCAACAAATATAAAGAGTTACCATTTTCTATAGCATCAACTATTTATATTAAGAAAACATATTCCCTATGTATAATAACTAGGTAAAACACGGAAGTGATGAGAAATTTGATTAGTAAGTAACTGATTACCGGCTGACGTCATAAATTGTTACTTTATGACGTATAAATTGTTACTTTATGACGTTGTCGTCTGAACGTCCGAGGGCACGTTTTCGTGTGTTGCGGCTCATATATATATATACAGTATATTTAAAAAAAAAAAACTTCAATAAAAAAAACTTCAATTAAAAAAAAAGGAGTCTGGGTGTTTTCAGAGGGTCGGTCAGGTTACAGTAAACTCAGGTATAATTTTATTTAGCCTTAAGGTTATTTAAAGCTAGAGCAGCTCTACATAACGCAAAAAAAAAATGTTGATAAAAGAAGAGAATCTTGAAACACCAAACTCTTACAATAAAATATGATTTATCGTAGTTGTTCATGCATGACCAATCACCTCCGGCTAACAGTTTGTTTGAATGGTGCTTTATGTCATTTTTAGCACATATAAGGCCATATATCATGTATATGATGGATGATTTTTTGGTAGATGCAGACCACTCCATTTTTAGCTCTACTGGCCAAGGGCCAGCAGAGCTTATGGGATGGTGTGTTGTCCATCTTCCGGCGTCCGGCGTCCGTCCGGCGTCTGTCCTTCCGTTAACTTTTCTTCAAACAACTTCTCCTCAGAAACCGCTTGGCTAATTTTGACCAAACTTCACGTGGATGATCCTTAGATGAATGCTTTTTAGATTTGTTAAAATTAGGTCAGCGCTACATCCGAGATGGCTGCCATTACCATATATGGTTGAAACCTTAAAAAATCTTCTTCTCCAGAACCGCTGGACAGATTTCAACAGTTTTTCTTTTAAAATGATCGCCAGCGGCTAGACTATCAAGTTTGTTCAAATAAAGTCCCCGGGGTCAAAAATGGCCGTGCCCCGGGGGTCCAAAGTTTGTATATTGAGGTTTTGCATGTTTTTCATAAAGACATATAGGAAAAAACTTTAAAAAATCTTCTTCTCTGAAACCACAAGGCACAGAGCTCTCATGTATTACATGTAGCATCAACTTATGGTCCTCTACTAAGTTTGTTCAAATAGTGACCCTGGGGTCAAATTTGTCCCCGCCCCGGGGGTAACAGTTTTACATAGACTTATATAGGATTTTTTTTTTTAAATCTTCTTCTCGGAAACTACAACAGTCAGAGTTTTGATATTTTGCATTTACTATCAGCTTATGGTCCTTTACCAAGTTTGTTCAAATGGTGACCCTCGGTCATATTTGGCCCCGCCCCAAGGGTCACATGTTTTACATAGACATGTATAGGGAAAAACTTAAAAAATCTTCTTCTCTGAAACTGCAAGATTTTAAGGTTTAATATTTTGCATTTGCTATAAGCTTGTGGTCCTCTACCAAGTTTGTTCAAATGGTGACCCAGGGGTCACATTTGTCCGCACCCCGAGGGTCACAGTTTTACATAGGCTTGTATAGGGAAAAAAGGAAAAAAATCTTCTTCTCTGGAACCACATGGCACAGAGCTCTCATGTATTACATGTAGCATCAGCTTATGGTCCTCTACTAAGTTTGTTCAAATGGTGACCCTGGGGTCACATTTGGCCCCGCCCCAAGGATCACATGTTTTACATAGACATGTATAGGGAAAAACTTAAAAAATCTTCTTCTCTGAAACTGCAAGAGCCAGAGGTTTAATATTTTGCTGTTGCTATAAGCTTATGGTCCTTTACCAATTTTGTTCAAATGTTACCCTGGGGTCACATCTGGCCCCGCCCCGGGGGTCACAGTTTTACATAAATGCTTGTATAGGGAAAAACTGTAAAAATCTTCTTCTCTGGAACTGCAAGAGCCAGAGGTTTAATATTTTGCATTTGATATAAGCTTATGGTCCTTTTTAACCCCGCCCCAAGGGTCACATGTTTTACATAGACATGTATAGGGAAAAATTTAAAAAATCTTCTTCTCTGAAACTGCAAGAGCCAGAGGTTTAATATTTTACATTTGCTATTAGCTTATGGTCTTCTACCAAGTTTGTTTTTTGATTGATTTGAATTATTTATTTTTTTCATTTTTTTTCTTTATCTTTTTAATTACTTGACACCTTACTTTATAATTTATTGTCAGCGCTACTCATCCTAAATGCCTTGTTGAATTTCGACGAAACTTGGCAGGAAGCATCGGTAAAATGTCTAGTTGTGCATATCACGCTTTTGTTCCAGTTTGCTGATTTTTGACGGAGTTATGGCCCTTTGACATTTTTATTTTAAATTTCTTGTCGGCGCTACTCCTCTTAAACGGCTTGTTGGATTTCTACGAAATTTGGCAGGAAGCCTCAGTATGATGTCTAGTTGTGCAAAGCGCGGTATATCAATGAAATCTTGGACAATTTCGAAAAACAGCTAGATCTTGTCAGTAATAACAGAGTTATGACCCGTGATTTGTTGAAAAATGCTATATTGTATTTTCCTTCGTTAAATCTATAGGAGAAGAGAGCTATATCTAGCTATATCTATCTAAATCTATAAGAGCTGTTTTAGCCAGTAGAGCGTCTACAGGCCCTCTTGGGCCTCTTGTTTCTGGGTAGAACCAGTACTGTATACTGCCAGCTAGTTTCTCACTTGACAAGTACAGCTCCCAGTGGGATTTGAACCCGTAGCGGTGAGAGGCAAGAAAGTTTTAGACGCCGCTAACACACAAAGCAGTTAATACATGATATCCTTATATGGTCTGAATGAATTCTCCATTTAGGCAACACTGATTTCATTGTCCAAGTTGCCCGTTCCAAACATTGTATACAGCACCAGTTGTTTGTACCTACATCATGTTACTTCATGTGACCGGTAAAACCCATGAGATTCATATTCTGAAATAAGTCTATTAATAAAGTAAAGATCACAAATGCAGTGTTATGTAACCGGGTGTCAAACCCACAACATTATCTTCAAGGTCGAGCACTCCCGTAAATAAGTGAGCCACCCTCTAATACTGACTGTATACACGAGGGCTTGTATTAATACACTTGTACTGACTGTATACATGAGGGCTTGTATTAATACACTTGTACTGACTGTATACACGAGGGCATGTATTAATACACTTGTACTGACTGTATACACGAGGGCTTGTAATAATACACTTGTACTGACTGTATACACGAGGGCTTGTATTAATACACTTGTACTGACTGTATACACTTGAACTGACTGTATACATATACACTTGTACTGACTGTATACACGAGGGCTTGTAATAATACACTTGTACTGACTGTATACACTTGAACTGACTGTATACATATACACTTGTACTGACTGTATACACGAGGGATTGTAATAATACACTTGTACTGACTGTATACACTTGAACTGACTGTATACATATACACTTGTACTGACTGTATACACGAGGGATTGTAATAATACACTTGTACTGACTGTATACACTTGAACTGACCGTATACATATACACTTGTACTGATTGTATACACGAGGGATTGTAATAATACACTTGTACTGACTGTATACACTTGAACTGACTGTATACATATACACTTGTACTGACTGTATACATGAGGGCTTGTAATAATACACTTGTACTGACTGTATACACTTGAACTGACTGTATACATATACACTTGTACTGACTGTATACACGATGGATTGTAATAATACGTGTGTACTGACTGTATACATGAGGGCTTGTAATAATACACTTGTACTGACTGTATACACGATGGATTGTAATAATACACTCGTACTGACTGTATACACGAGGGATTGTAATAATACAGTTGTACTGACTATACACGAGGGATTGTAATACCGGTAATACACTTGTACTGACTGTATACACAATGGATTGTAATAATACACCAGTACGGACTGTATATACGAAGGATTGTAATAATACAGTTGTACTGACTGTATACACGAGGGACTGTAATAATACACGTGTACTGACTGTGTACATGAGGGATTGTAATAATACGCCTGTACTGACTGTATACACGAGGGATCGTAATACCTGTACTGACTGTATACACGAGGGATTGTAATAATACATGTGTACTGGCTGTATACACGAGGGATCGTAATAATACACCTGTACTGACTGTATACACAAGGGATTGTAATAATACTCTTGTACTGACTGTATACACGAGGGATTGTAATAATACACGTGTACTGACTGTATACACGAGGGATCGTAATAATACACTTGCACTGACTGTATACACGAGGGATCGTAATAATACACGTGTATTGACTGTATACACAAGGGATCTTAATAATACACTTGTACTGACTATATACATGATATATTGTAATAATACACTTGTACTGACTGTATACACGAGAGATCGTAATAATACACGTGTATTGACTGTATACACGAGGGATCGTAATAATACACTTGTACTGACTATATACATGATAGATTGTAATAATACACTCGTACTGACTGTATACATGAGGGATTGTAATAATACACTTGTACTGACTGTATACATGAGGGATCGTAATAATACACTTGTACTGACTATATACATGATAGATTGTAATAATACACTTGTACTGACTGTATACACGAGGGATTGTAATAATACACTTGCACTGACTGTATACACGACGGATCGTAATAATACACGTGTATTGACTGTATACACGAGGGTCGTAATAATACACTTGTACTGACTATATACATGATAGATTGTAATAATACACTCGTACTGACTGTATACACGAGGGATTGTAATAATACACTTGTACTGACTGTATACACGAGGGATCGTTATAATACACTTGTACTGACTATATACATGATAGATTGTAATAATACACTCGTACTGACTGTATACACGAGGGATTGTAATAATACACTTATACTGACTGTGTACACGAGGACTTGTAATAATACATTGGTACTGACTGTATACACGAGGGATTGTAATAATACACTTGTACTGACTGTGTACACGAGGGCTTGTAATAATACACTTTTACTGACTGTATTCACGAGGGATTGTAATAATACACTTGTACTGACTGTGTACACGAGGGATTGTAATAATACACTTGTACTGACTGTGTACACGAGGGATTGTAATAATACACTTGTACTGACTGTATACATGAGGGATTGTAATAATACACTTGTACTGACTGTGTACATGAGAGCTTGTAATAATACACTTGTACTGACTGTATACATGAGGGATTGTAATAATACACTTGTACTGACTATACACGAGGGCTTGTAATAATACACTTTTACTGACTGTGTACACGAGGGCTTGTAATAATACACTTTTTACTGACTGTATACATGAGGGATTATAATAATACACTTGTACAGACTGTATACATTAGGGATTGTAATAATACACTTGTACTGACTGTGTAAACGAGGGCTTGTAATAATACACTTGTACTGACTGTATACATGAGGGATTGTAATAATACACTTGTACTGACTGTATACACGAGGGATTGTAATAATACACTTGTACTGACTGTATACACGAGGGATTGCAATAATACAATTTTACTGACTGTATACACGAGGGATTGTAATAATACACGTGTACTGACTTTATGCAAGAGGGATTGTAATAATACACTTTTATTGACTCTATACATGAGGGATTGTAATAATACACTTGTACTGACTGTATACACGAGGGATTGTAATAATACACTGGTACTGACTGTATACACGAGGGATTGTAATAATACACTTGTACTGACTATACATGAGGGCTTGCAATAATACAATTTTACTGACTGTATACACGAGGGATTGTTATAATACACGTGTACTGACTGTATGCAAGAGGGATTGTAATAATACACCTGTATACACGAGGGCTTGTAATAATACACTTTTACTGACTCTATACATGAGGGATTGTAATAATACACGTGTACAGACTGTGTACATGAGGGACTGTAATAATACACCTGTACTGACTGTATACATGAGGGATTGTAATAATACACCTGTACTGACTGTTTACAGGAGGGATTGTAATAATACACCTTTACTGACTGTATACACTAGGGATTGTAATAATACACGTGTACTGACTGTGTACATGAGGGACTGTAATAATACACCTGTACTGACTGTATGCATGAGGGATTGTAATAATACACCTGTACTGACTGTATACAGCAGTGATTGTAATAATACACGTGTACTGACTGTATACACGAGGGCTTGTAATAATATGCCTGTACCAACTGTATACATAATACACGTGTACTGACTGTATACACGAGGGACTGTAATAATACACGTGTACTGACTGTGTACATGAGGGATTGTAATAATACGCCTGTACTGACTGTATACACGAGGGATCGTAATACCTGTACTGACTTTATACACGAGGGATTGTAATAATACACATGTACTGGCTGTATACACGAGGGATCGTAATAATACACCTGTACTGACTGTATACACGAGGGATCGCAATAATACACCTGTACTGACTGTATACATAAGGGATCGTAATAATACACCTGTACTGACTGTATACACGAGGGATCATAATACCTGTACTGACTGTATACACGAGGGATCGTAATAATACGCGTATACTGGCTGTATACACGAGGGATTGTAATAATACACTTGTACTGACTGTATACAAGATGGATTGTAATAATACACTTGTAGTGACTGTATACAGGAGGGATTGTAATAATACACTTGTACTGACTGTATACATGAGGGCTTGTAATAATACACGTGTACTGACTGTATACACGAGGGCTTGTAATAACACACGTGTACTGACTGCATGTATACATGATGGATTGTAATAATACATGTGTACTGACTGTGTACATGAGGGACTGTAATAATACACCTGTACTGACTGTATACATGAGGGATCGTAATAATACACCTGTACTGACTGTATACAAGAGGGATCATAATACCTGTACTGACTGTATACACGAGGGATCGTAATAATACGCGTGTACTGGCTGTATACACGAGAGATTGTAATAGAACACTTGTACTGACTGTATACACGATGGATTGTAATAATACACTTGTACTCACTGTATGCATGAGGGATTGTAATAATACACTTGTACTGACTGTATACATGAGGGCTTGTAATAATACACGTGTACTGACTGTATACACGAGGGCTTGTAATAATACACGTGTACTGACTGTATACATGATGGATTGTAATAATACATGTGTACTGACTGTGTACATGCGGGACTGTAATAATACACCTGTACTGACTGTGTACATGAGGGACTGTAATAATACACCTGTACTGACTGTGTACATGAGGGACTGTAATAATACACGTGTACTGACTGTATACACGATGGATTGTAATAATACATGTGTACTGACTGTGTACATGAGGGACTGTAATAATACACCTGTACTGACTGTATACACGAGGGATTGCAATAATACAATTTTACTGACTGTATACACGAGGGATTGTAATAATACACTTGTACTGACTGTATGCACAAGGGATTGTAATAATACACCTGTACTGACTGTATACACGAGGGCTTGTAATAATACACGTGTACTGACTGTATACACGATGGATTGTAATAATACATGTGTACTGACTGTGTACATGAGGGACTGTAATAATACACCTGTACCGACTGTATACATGAGGGATTGTAATAATACACCTTTACTGACTGTATACAGGAGGGATTGTAATAATACATCTTTACTGACTGTATACACGAGGGCTTTTAATAATTTATGTGTACTGACTGTATACATGATGGATTGTAATAATACATGTGTACTGACTGTGTACATGAGGGACTGTAATAATACACCTGTACTGACTGTATACATGAGGGATCGTAATAATACACCTGTACTGACTGTATACATGAGGGACTGTAATAATACACCTGTACCGACTGTATACATGAGGGATTGTAATAATACACCTTTACTGACTGTATACAGGAGGGATTGTAATAATACATCTTTACTGACTGTATACACGAGGGTACATGTGTACTGACTGTATACATGATGGATTGTAATAATACATGTGTACTGACTGTGTACATGAGGGACTGTAATAATACACCTGTACTGACTGTATACATGAGGGATCGTAATAATACACCTGTACTGACTGTATACAAGAGGAATCATAATACTTGTACTGACTGTATACATGAGGGATTGTAATAATACACTTGTACTGACTGTATACACGATGGATTGTAATAATACACTTGTTCTGACTGTATGCACGAGGGATTGTAATAATACACTTGTACTGACTGTATACATGAGGGCTTGTAATAATACACGTGTACTGACTGTATACACGAGGGCTTGTAATAATACACGTGTACTGACTGTATACATTATGGATTGTAATAATACATGTGTACTGACTGTGTACATGAGGGACTGTAATAATACACCTGTGCTGACTGTGTACATGAGGGACTGTAATAATACACCTGTACTGACTGTGTACATGAGGGACTGTAATAATACACCTGTACTGACTGTATACACGATGGATTGTAATAATACATGTGTACTGACTGTGTACATGAGGGACTGTAATAATACACCTGTACTGACTGTATACACGAGGGATTGCAATAATACAATTTTACTGACTGTATACACAAGGATTGTAATAATACACCTGTACTGACTGTATACACGAGGGCTTGTAATAATACACGTGTACTGACTGTATACACGATGGATTGTAATAATACATGTGTACTGACTGTGTATGAGGGACTGTAATAATACACCTGTACCGACTGTATACATGAGGGATTGTAATAATACACATGTACTGACTGTGTACATGAGGGACTGTAATAATACACCTGTACTGACTGTATGCATGAGGGATTGTAATAATACACCTGTACTGACTGTATACAGGAGGGATTGTAATAATACACCTTTACTGACTGTATACACAAGTGATTGTAATAATACACGTGTACTGACTGTATACACGAGGGCTTGTAATAATATGCCTGTACCAACTGTATACATAATACACGTGTACTGACTGTATACATGAGGGACTGTAATAATACACGTGTACTGACTGTGTACATGAGGGATTGTAATAATACACCTGTACTGACTGTATACACGAGGGATCGTAATACCTGTACTGACTGTATACACGAGGGATTGTAATAATACACCTGTACTGACTGTATACAGGAGGGATTGTAATAATACACCTTTACTGACTGTATACACGAGGGATTGTAATAATACACGTGTACTGACTGTGTACATGAGGGACTGTAATAATACACCTGTACTGACTGTATGCATGAGGGATTGTAATAATACGCCTGTACTGACTGTATACAGGAGGGATTGTAATAATACACCTTTACTGACTGTTTACACGAGTGATTGTAATAATACATGTGAACTGACTGTATACACAAGGGCTTGTAATAATATGCCTGTACCAACTGTATACATAATACACGTGTACTGACTGTATACACGAGGGACTGTAATAATACACGTGTACTGACTGTGTACATGAGGGATCATAATAATACACCTGTACTGACTGTATACATGAGGGATCGTAATAATACACCTGTACTGACTGTATACACGAGGGATCATAATACCTGTACTGACTGTATACACGAGGGATTGTAATAATACGCGTGTACTGGCTGTATACACGAGGGATTGTAATAATACACTTGTACTGACTGTATACACGATGGATTGTAATAATACACTTGTACTGACTGTATACAGGAGGGATTGTAATAATACACTTGTACTGACTGTATACATGAGGGCTTGTAATAATACATGTGTACTGACTGTGTACATGAGCGACTGTAATAATACACCTGTACCGACTGTATACATGAGGGATTGTAATAATACACCTTTACTGACTGTATACAGGAGGGTTTGTAATAATACACCTTTACTGACTGTATACACGAGGGATTGTAATAATACACATGTACTGACTGTGTACATGAGGGACTGTAATAATACACCTGTACTGACTGTATGCATGAGGGATTGTAATAATACACCTGTACTGACTGTATACAGGAGGGATTGTAATAATACACCTTTACTGACTGTATACACAAGTGATTGTAATAATACACGTGTACTGACTGTATACACGAGGGCTTGTAATAATATGCCTGTACCAACTGTATACATAATACACGTGTACTGACTGTATACATGAGGGACTGTAATAATACACGTGTACTGACTGTGTACATGAGGGATTGTAATAATACACCTGTACTGACTGTATACACGAGGGATCGTAATACCTGTACTGACTGTATACACGAGGGATTGTAATAATACACCTGTACTGACTGTATACATGAGGGATTGTAATAATACACCTGTACTGACTGTATACAGGAGGGATTGTAATAATACACCTTTACTGACTGTATACACGAGGGATTGTAATAATACACGTGTACTGACTGTGTACATGAGGGACTGTAATAATACACCTGTACTGACTGTATGCATGAGGGATTGTTATAATACACCTGTACTGACTGTATACAGGAGGGATTGTAATAATACACCTTTACTGACTGTATACACGAGTGATTGTAATAATACATGTGAACTGACTGTATACACGAGGGCTTGTAATAATATGCCTGTACCAACTGTATACATAATACACGTGTACTGACTGTATACACGAGGGACTGTAATAATACACGTGTACCAGGGCTTCTAAAATCGCCGGTTCGTCGGTCCCCAGACCGAATTCTGTTTCTCCGGACCGATTTTCGTTTCAAAATCTCTGTTAAAATCGGTCCCAGATATTTTATCTATCGGTCGTTAAAAAGTCTACAATTACCTTACACACTCCTTGAAATATGCCTTGCGGCAATATTCTTTGATCCATAACACGATTGTTTGTCACTCGCTGTGCGAAAGTAGGTCAATTTGGTCAATTTGGACTAAACCATTACCGATAGTAGGGAGTTTTCCGGAAGAGTCTATAGCCATGTAGCACGCCTTTGATGTGTGATCAGTGAAAGTATAACACGCGTTCTGTCGGTTCACTGAAGCAGTGTTACCGTCTGTGATTTCTTTGATATACCGTTAGTCGTAAGGTGTCAGCCTGTTTGCTTGTGTCGGTTTGTTTTTTTAATTGGCCAAAGCTGGGATTGAAATTTGTTTGCGTCATTAAAATACCGAGATGTGTTAATTGCTTGTTTGATTATTTTTTTACAATGACTTTAAGTATAATATTAAGGAAAGTGATCAAACCTGACACCGTTTTTTTGTTAAGTCGGACCGAAATTGTTTGCGTTAGTCGTAACATTTGGTATTAATTAAGCTAATTGATGAAAAACGATATTACTCAAATTTATGTAAAATCGTATATAATCCGCTAATCCGCGCGTGTTAGTCCGCGTTTTATACCTACCCGGTTTATTAGACGCTTCCGGTTCAATTTCTCAAATGATCAACAATTTTAATATTGAGTGAAAATTATTCATTCAGTAAAGCGAAGACATGATGTCAGTCATTAAAATGTACAAATTGTGATAAAGTAAGTTAGAAATAATACAAATATAATACAAACATACATTTTAAATAGTTCTCTATATCAATGACTGAACGGAAAAAAATCATGGTGCAGCTGACGGTGGGTGGGGTACGGCGATTTTAGTGATTTTTTCAAAATAAGCGCGATTCTTACGGCAGTTAAAAACCTGGACCGATTTGCATTTTAAAATTTTAGAAGCCCTGACGTGTACTGACTGTGTACATGAGGGATTGTAATAATACACGTGTACTGGCTGTATACACGAGGGATCGTAATAATACACCTGTACTGACTGTATAAACGAGGGATCGTAATACCTGTACTGACTGTATACACGAGGGATCGTAATACCTGTACTGACTGTATACACGAGGGATTGTAATAATACACGTGTACTGGCTGTATACACGAGGGATCATAATAATACACCTGTACTGACTGTATACACGAGGGATCATAATAATACACCTGTACTGACTGTATACACGAGGGATCATAATACCTGTACTGACTGTATACACGAGGGATCATAATACCTGTACTGACTGTATACACGAGGGATTGTAATAATACACGTGTACTGGCTGTATACACGAGGGATCGTAATAATACACCTGTACTGACTGTATAAACGAGGGATCGTAATACCTGTACTGACTGTATACACGAGGGATCGTAATACCTGTACTGACTGTATACACGAGGGATTGTAATAATACACGTGTACTGGCTGTATACACGAGGGATCATAATAATACACCTGTACTGACTGTATACACGAGGGATCATAATACCTGTACTGACTGTATACACGAGGGATCATAATACCTGTACTGACTGTATACACGAGGGATCGTAATACCTGTACTGACTGTATACACGAGGGATTGTAATAATACACGTGTACTGGCTGTATACACGAGGGATCGTAATAATACACCTGTACTGACCGTATACACGAGGGATTGTAATAATACGCGTGTACTGACTGTATACACGAGGGATTGTAATAATACACCTGTACTGACTGTATACACGAGGGATTGTAAATAATACACCTGTACCGACTGTATACATGAGGGATTGTAAATAATACACGTGTACCGGCTGTATACACAAGGGATTGTAATAATACACTCGTACTGACTGTATACACGAGGAATTGTAATAATACACCTGTACTGACTGTATACATGAGGGATTATAAATAATACACCTGTACTGACTGTATACACGAGGGATTGTAAATAATACACCTGTACTGACTGTATACACGAGGGATTGTAAAAATTACGCTTGTACCGACTGTATACATGAGGGATCGTAATAATACACCTGTACTGACTGTATACACAAGGGATCATAATAATACACGTGTACTGACTGTAAAAATGAGGGATTGTAATAATACACCTGTACTGACTGTATTCACGAGGGATCGTAATAATTCACGTGTACCGACTGTATACACGAGGGATTGTAAAAATTACGCTTGTACCGACTGTATACACGAGGGATCATAATAATACACCTGTACTGACTGTAAAAATGAGGGATTGTAATAATACACCTGTACTGACTGTATTCACGAGGGATCGTAATAATTCACGTGTACCGACTGTATACACGAGGGATTGTAATAATACACATGTACTAAGTGTATACATGAGGGATTGTAATAATACACGTGTACTGACTGTATACACGAGAGATTGCTGTCCCACTCTAATCTGAAACATGGCGGCACCCAGGACGTGTCCAGCGTAGTAGGCCTTGATCTCCATTTCATCGTCCACCTAAAAATAATGTAAATCATATTGTATGAAAATGCCTTATTCTACTATATGGTATTTAAAAGGACTAGGCATGATAAGGAGCAAATTGGCCCCCAATATTGAAGTGTTTAAATCACTAAGTTCGAATATTTATTTTAGCTAAAAATGGACCAAATGATTATTAAAACATATTAAAGGTAATTTTGAAAGCTCTTAAAGGGAATGTAGCGACACAGCCAAACAACTCTATTATTGAGAGTTCTGAAAAACTTGGAAAAGGGTGAAAGAATTATCAAAATCGGATGATAAACAAAAAAGATATGACCATTTAAAGGTTGTTCTAAAACAAATATGGGAGCCGCCATTTTTAGAACTATGACGTCATAGTTCCATATTACCATATATGGAATATTGATAAATATCATTTAAAACGAAGAAAATCACTGCAAATGAATGAATTTTTTTTACTGGTGATATAAATCATTATTGCCATTAAGTATTACATATTTTTGCATACAGTGCTGTCATTTTTTCACTATAAATCAGTAAATTTTCATATTTATAAATATTCCATATATGGTCATTTAGAACCGTGATGTCATAGCTCTCAAAATGGCCGCTTCCATATCCGTTTTAACAGAAACTTCAAATGATCATATCTTCTTTGTTTATCATCCGATTTTGATAATTCTTTCACCCTAATTCAAGTATTTCAGAACTCTCAATAATAAAGATGGTTTGGCTGTGGCGCTATATTCCCTTTAATGACTTTAGGAGACTGACACAAACAAGCCCTTTCTTTAAAAACAATGCATTTTTTGTTCAGTTTTAGCAATTTTCTGTCAATTTTTGGTCCTGGAAATACAGAGCGCACCCTCGAGCACAGCTGGTATTTTGTCATAACAAGTATATAATAGAGGCACATCATCAGCCTAAAAACTGCGTGTTCTCGGGGGTGCGCTCTATATTTTTGGGATCAAAAACTTTCCCAGAAACGCCCAAAATCTGCAAAATATGACAAAAGTACCAAAAATGACAATTTTTGAGACCCAAGTTAAGCCTTCTAGATAAATAAAACAATTACAAATATCTACTGAAGATAGAATATAATCAATTTACTTTAACATGCACAATAAATTAAACTATTTATTTTTGCATTTTGAATATTATCGGGCCAAAATACTCTCTTATCATACCTTGTCCTTTACCAAAATTACAGAGTGGACTCAAACATTGCCTATATTTAAAAACAGACATTTGAGCCAAAATTTTGACCTGCACCTTTGAAGTTGTACCAAATTTAGTATGCATGTGGATAAAATACATTAGGGCTATCCCCATAAAACATACATCGGACCCCAGGAAGGCACTTTTGAAATTGAACACCCACAAACAGATGCAAAATTGAATTTAAAAAACATATATTTCGTAAAATAGGGTTCACCCATAGATGTTTATTAAATTGCCTTCCTGGGGTAGCAGATATGTTTTAATGGAATAGCCCTAATTCAATAAAGTATAAACTAAATCTCAATTAAAACCTGACGAAGTGGACATGAACAGCATATACTATATAATTTTTGAGTTTTCTCAAATTACATGTATCTCAATTCAAACTAATAAAAATAATTTTGTGTGTCAAGTTTTCTCAAATTATCTCAATCATTCCACATAAGAAACATATAAACTGCTTGCCAAGTTTTCTCAATTTATCTCAATTTCACCTAAGAAACAAAACTGGTTGTCAAGTTTTCTCAAAATTATCTTAATTCAAACTAAGAAACATAACTGTGTTCAGTTTAATTTAAAACTATTTCACTCCATAACAGAGCTGACAATATCCTGACTGCACAGGACTACTTTATTATAATAATAACTATAGCTGGGGGATTTACCCTCCTACTTCAGAAAGTTGACTGGCTACTCAGCAGCTCCCAATACAACAACAAAAGTAGGAACTATAAATCACATTCCTACTTTTTAAACTTTCCCCGTTACTGAAAAACAAGGGGGAAAGCCCTGCTACAGAGGGAGGACCAAGACCCGTACCTGTATAACCTCGTGTAGATTGACTGCCTTGACTTTCTTCATACATGACTTGATCATTTCTGATGTGAAAAAGTTGGTCTCTCCTTTCCTGTCCACCGTTATCTTCCGAAAATCTTCCTGCAAAACACATTTTTAGAATCAATAATTTGATAAAAAAAAAAAGAAGATCAGATTGACAGCAAAATACTGTCAGAAAACAAGAGGCACAAGAGGGCCTGTGGTCGCTTTACTTGCTAAAGATAAAGCTTATGTATAAGGGGCAATAACTCAAAATTCCTTCAACCGGAACATGGCAATGACATACGCAACTAGGCGTGGTACTGATCATCCCTGCCAAGATGTGTATTAAAACCTTTAAGGGGCCACAACTCTGACAAAATTCATTAGACTGGAACACGGCAACGAAATGCGCAACTAGCTTGATACTGATCATCCCTGCCAAGATTCTTTTACATCCGGCCAGGGGATCAGGAGAATTAGTCTGGACAAAGTTTGTGTATCAAAACCTTAAAAGGGCCATAACTGTGCCAAAAATCATTCAACCAGAACACGGCAATGAAAGACGTAACTAGGCTTGATATTCATCATCCCTGCCAAGATTCGTTGAAACACGGCCAGTTCTGAAGAGACAAGTCTGGAAAAAGTTTGTGTATTAAAAAAACAAACTTTAAAGGGCCATTACTCTGCCAAATATCATTCAACCGGAATACAGCGATGACATACACAACTAGGCTTGATACTGAGCATCATTGCCAAGTTTCGTTGAAATCCGGCCAGGCGTTCAGGATAATTAGCCCAGAAAAAGTTTGTGTATCAAAAGCCAAAATAATTAATAATTATAGTCTACACTTGCCTTTTATAATGCCATGTTTAATCGATTAATGATCGATCGTCGGTCGGCTAAATATTCTGATGATCGATCATGAATTTTCAGCCAATTCCCAAAACTTTTAGTACAACGGGTTTGCTTGTATGTTTATGAAACCAACCTACCAGTAGGATGGGACAAATAGCTTTAGTTGGGTGTGTCATGTAGATGGGTCCATCATACCCCACCATCTCAGACATAAACGGCAGTGCCCCACAATGGTCCAGATGGAAGTGACTGAAATAGTGACAAGCTGTATTACAGAGCTATCTTGATGTAACTACTCGAAGCTGTTAAATAACAAACCATACAGAATTCAAGGTTTAAACTAGAACTATCACTGAAGGTGATAAATACACCGCTTTGAATACTTTTGAAGTTAAAGCCTCATGAAGTTCATTTATATACAATATAAGAGCAAAAATTCTAATTCAAACAAAGGGCCATAACTCTGTAATAAATTAGGCAATCAATAATGCCTGGAGTAGATGTATTCTATGGGTGGTGAAGATCCGGTCGTATGATTTATAAAAGCATTATTCAGTCTTCGAATTAACCCACTAGCCCGAAGCACGGGGCTAGTAAACTGTCATTCGGGCTAGTGACTTTTTTTTCATTTATGTAGTCGGGCTAAAGGAAAATGTACGGGTTTTCATAAGAATTCGGGCTAGTGACACACAAATTTTAATTTAAAGACTGATTATTAAGTTCACATAATACACTGTTATTATAATACCAATAAAAAACGTCCGATTTATTTTAACTTTGTTTCGAGATTCTGAAGACAATATCACGGGCTACAAACCTTATGATTACACAGTCCAGATGCTCTGTAAGTCGCCCCTCTTGTGTGATAAATGTGAAGTCTGGAAACCGTCTCTGAAATAAAAACATCTCATTTAGACTTCCAAGAATTTGGTAGGACCCAGTTGGGGTTGATGTAAATAGATAGGCAGAGTGTCCGCTTCCCATGGTGGACTTTGAACCCGAGGATCACAGGTTTGAATCTCACTGGCACCACTTGGATATTTCGGTGTTAAGACACATTCCTTAGCCTCGTTCGTCGGATGTGGACATGAACGGGGCAGTCCGAACAACCTTCGGATCAAGGCAAAGTACCACAGGAATTTAATCAACAGTTAGAGTTGGACACGGTTCCTGGATTCCAATCTAACTTTCCCCTTCAGACAATACGATGATGGGCCGTTAAACAACACTTTAACCAATCCCGTCATTGTGATCAGTTTGATTCTCTGGCTTGCGGAACGTCGGTGGTTCTACCCAGGTGCCCGCCCGTGCACGAAAATTGCCCGGAGGGGCACCTGGGGTCTTCCTCCACCAATGGAAGCTGGAAAGTCGCCATATGACCTTAGCTGTTGGTGCGACTGTAAAATCCAATTCAATCAATCAAAGCCGTTTAGCTGTCTCGTCAATGAACCACTAGAACCTGGTCTGAGGGTAAACAAACTTCTGGTAATATGTAGTTGGACTCGGTGTGGGTTTATAAATTTATATACATGTATAGGTTTATAAGCGCACTGCTATTTTCTAGCCAAAGATCTTTCTTTTATGGTAACAAAGGTAGGGTCTGCTTTCCATTACTGCGATCTTCCGAGAGAGGGTACGTGTTTACTCAGATTACAATGCTTTGTAAAATAACATGGAAAAAAACAACAGCATACTTACATGACTAAGTTAC
This sequence comes from Cyrtodaria siliqua, assembly GCA_037043455.1. Taxonomy (NCBI): domain Eukaryota; kingdom Metazoa; phylum Mollusca; class Bivalvia; order Adapedonta; family Hiatellidae; genus Cyrtodaria; species Cyrtodaria siliqua. The sequence continues at coordinate 5,471 of JAWPHD010017182.1, read as the reverse complement.
AAAATTAAGATACTATTAGATATATTATTTTTGATCTAGGGCAGGAAACATTTTACTCCTCCTACGTAATATTCGAATGGACAAACTGAAAAATTGTTAAAGAATTTATCTGAATTTCTACTGGTCCTGCATCAATGAGAATTCATCATGGCGGGCCACATTATTTCACAATCGATGTTCCGTTAACTTCTCGATTTATATTTAAAAAAGATCTATTACTGTTGCTGTCTAGCTGGTTTGTCATCACGTTTTCTATGTTACCTGCACATTTATATAATTATATAAACTTACATCATCATTAAATCCCATGTGCATCCCGCAATCAAGCATGATGTTCTTCCCTCCAATAGTGACAAGAATACAGCTGCGACCAACATCTGTAATAAACACAGGTAAGTGTACAGAACATAGTAAATACAAAAATGCTTCATTTTATTGCAAAATATAACCGTATACCACCTACCATATTTCCCATAAAAGTAGTGCCCAGGCGCTATTCAAAATGGTAAGTGGGTGCTCTTATAAAATGTATTTTTCTATACAAAAGATCGAAAATTTATTGAATTTTAAAGACTTTTCAATATTTTTAAAAAAATAATAATTGAAAAGTTGTTTTTCTTTAATGTGAATCTTCATCCAAAACAATACTATTATGTTAGTGATCAAGTGTACTGGCCCAGCTTTAAGTCCAAGGTATGTCATATTGGCCTAGTTGTAAGTCCAAGGTATGTCATACTGGCCCAGCTGCAAGTCCAAGGTACATGTATGTCATATTGGCCTAGTTACACATCCTAGGCCAATATGACTGTTTTATCTACACAAATATCTAGGCATTGCTAGACTTGAATAATAAATATGGTTCTTTATGAGTATACACATGATCTAGATAAAAAGTAGCAAGGCTATATATATTGTATTAAGTTTCAAGCATATATCACAGCCTAAGTTTAAGTTTTGACTATTTTTTCAGTTTTTCTCTTTTTATGAAATTACATATATACATGTATACGTACACTCCCAACTGTGGCAGAAATGTTTGCCAATCACAAAGCAGCGGTCTTTCAGAATCTGAGAAAAAGCATTAAATCTGCAATGTGTTTTTGTCTGTTAAGTCAGTTCTGATTGAGCAATCAGTTATTGTAATAAATACGGGATGAAATAAGGGCGTTGTTTCCCCCCAAAATGGACAGGCTTGTGCCTCTTCCTATTTCCGTGGGAAAAAAGCCCTGCACTCACATCAGGAGTGAATGACGTTAACCACCTAAATATATAAACATTAGCTGAGTTTAAATGCAGATAATCTGCAAAGACAAAAACAAAACAAAATTACTTACCTTGGCCAGCACCTAAAATATACAAATTAAAATAATTAGATCAAATATAATTATAGCAACTAAAATACATAGAAAAATTACATGTATTATTAACATTCAATTGGTATTTTGCCATACCCCTGTAACCACATACATACATGTACATACCTTTAATAGATATATATTTAATCTGTGGATGCTCGTGCACGTGGATAAGTATCATTGGTACTAGATACGTACCTTGGATACTATGATTGGAAATCATCAATCAATAATTCACACATACAGTAGCACAGTAAAAACTGTTAACTATAAACCAAATGTAGACGAAACCACTTGGGCGCATCGACGATGGAGTAAACCATATATTCGGTCAGTATGGGACTCTTACGTACACCTGGCAAGTGTTTAACCGAACTAACTAGGCCGCAATAATCCGAGAATTCTCTAACCTTACCAACCCTTTTATCTGATTTTGATATTTTACCTGGCTGTGTAAATAGCACCCCACCCCCCACTCCCCACCACCCACTCCCCACAAACAAAAGAAGGCTTTAAGGTTCAGAGAAGGCTCCCATTAGGTTACGCTTCTGGGTATCCAATACAGTGCATTGGGGTGTATAGATTCATCAGTAGTAAAAGATCATTTTCTGTTTAAACTCAAATTTCTCAACTCCTGTATTTTAGAAAATTGTAAAATTTTCCAGACTTGAAGATATATCATATAAGCATACATTTATGCAGCGGGGAAATGATTTGGTGCATTTTTTCAAGCAAAATGCATCACTTAGTGCAACACCTCTCAGAAAAAATGATTCTTTACTACCTGAGCTGTTTATAGTCAGATAATTTGCATTTTGCATGTTTATTAGTGTTTTGAAGAGATAGGGCAGAGAGATCCAAGGATAGGAGGCCAATTAAGGAGTAGGGGCCAATTTTATTTTAGAATTAAGAGATGGTGGGATTATGCCCTTAAATGCCCTGTGGAAGACCCTGCGGCACTACAAGTACAACCCAAATGAATCAGTCATATTGTAAGATTCGTTTTTGATTACGTGCATCTATATACTGTGTTTATCCCGTCGTCATGGGTTTTCGACGGCGTAAGCATAAAATTAATATAATTGTAGATAACACAAAGAAATGAATTTCAAATTCAAAAAAGTTTCATTAGAACTAGAAATATATCGCAAAACTTCCATGAAATAAAAATTAAACATATTCGACCTTAGTTTGTTCATATTTAAAACATTACAAAGGGTACCCATCGTGCATGTCCAGAGAACTACGTCATATGTTTTCGACGGTCTTCCTAACTTGCATATTATTATAGTTTTGATCAAAGTCTGAAGCTATAGAACTAGAAATTATACACTTATTTCAACACAACAGTTTTTAATATATTCATAGGACGTACAGATACTGTTTAAGTTTAAAATGTCATCATTTTTCGCTTTTCTCTTAAAAATCAAGGTTTTGACATAAAAAAGAGTTTGACTAACTCTAAATGTAAGAGAAAGCAAAAGACTGTCATTGGAAAGAAAATTAAATTTGTGACGGGGATTTGGCATGAATGAAACTTGCATCTATAAAACTCTTCATGATATGTGGGTTTAAAGATAATTTTCGTAGTGTCCAATCTTATTGTAATTAGGTCTGTGTTCAGATCATAACAGACTATGAAGATGGGACATTGTGTGCTGATTTGTTTTCAGCTGTAATAAAGGTATAAGGCCTAAAAAAAAAATGTGTGCGTTTCTGGTTTCACCCTGTCAAAAAGTTAGGGTAGGTAGGTAGGAAAAAGTTGTTTTTTTTAGATATTTTTTTATATATATTGTTCGCATATATTATGCCATTTTTGTACTAAGGCAACTTCTTGATAACCTTTACTGTTTGGATCCAGATTAGATGCGTAACAACTCTGGCTAATAAAATTATCATTTGAATAAAAATATTTGTTGTTTGATTGTAATATTTCCTTTTTTTTTTTTTCTTTTTTTTTAAATTTTATTTATTTATTTATTTATTTATTTTTTTTTTTTTTTTTTTTTTTTTTTGCTAAAAATATTTAGGGTCGGCGGTGAAAAAGTAGGGCCGGTCGGGAAACCGGAAACACACATATTTTTTTGTTAGGCCTAAACACGGCAAAGTCATTCACATACAATAACCTTAAATAGCCCTTCCTTTATTAGCTATAACACAAATTAATTAAACTGAATTTATCAGGTTGTTTCATATTTACACTATCGCACCAGGTTAATGCGGACAACTGTCGGGTAAGTTTGGACGCACATGGGAATAACTCGGACGGTTAAATCAAGAAATTGCATAAACATAGAAAAATATAAATCTAATTATGAATCTCGCAAAAAAAAAACACACGCGAAGTTTGTCATAGTGCAGTGATGTAGATTAAGAAAAGGAAGAAAAAACACCTGTCCGAGTTTTCTTGACAGTTGCCAGTCAAAACATCCCCTAGTCAAAACGTCCCCTGGTCAAAACGTCCCAAAATTTGTCAAAACGTCCCACTTTGGTATTTTCAAATAGTCAAAACGTCCCCCCAAAAATGTCCCCCATTAAACAATTACCAGTGTTAAGTTTGTTTTGTTTTATTTTGTTTAGCAACTGTTTTATGACATTTTTTTCTTAAAATATTTTTTTTAAAGGGGGACGTTTTGGCTATAATTATTATTATGTTTATACAAATGTTTGATTGTCGCCAGGTAGAATAAATAATTAGTTCACTGAATGGGAAATTGATTAGAAAGAAGAAAAAACATGTTAATTTTATGATTTTTATTTCACAGAAAATGCATTAAAAATAATCAATAACATTTTTTTTTCTGTGTTGTTTTAGTCAATTCTTACACATATAACTATAACACATATAACTATCCCCCCCCCCCCCCCCCACCACCACCACCACCACCACCACCACCACCACACACACCCGTAGGGCCCCAAACCAACAAAAAAAACTAAAATGAATACAACTTTTTTATGATGAGTAATAACAATAAAAATAATATATAAGTACGAAATTGGAGTTATTCCGGAAGCATTTTAATAGAAGTAAATTGGGGGACCTTTGACTAAAAAATTAATTTGGTGGGACGTTTTGACCAAAAAAGGGGAACATTTTGACCAATTTGGGGACGTTTTGACCAGGTGACGTTTTGACTAGGGGACATTTTGACTGTAATTCTTCTTGACTAGTTATTTTTGTAGGAAAATTCGAACAGTCTGGTTTTTACTTAGTTTAATAACAAAATCTACCAGAATTGTGCAATTTCGATAATCTTTCGAGAGATAAAGGCAACAGATATCAAAATACATACATTTTATATTGATATGTTTAACATGTTTAATCATAAACCTTTGCTAACTTATTATTTTTCGCTTTGAATTTAGCGCGCCAAGTAAATTTTGTTTCCAAGGTGAAAGGAAGTTACGGGTGGTAACAGAATGCACTTAGTTTTTTTTGCCAGGAAATCCTGCAAACGTCACAGCTATTTTTATTTATGTTTCTAAAAGTATAGCCGGCAAACGCCGACCGTCAAAAACACAAGAACGTCGTGTTTATGAAACTGTATGTAGACGAACGTGTGTATGGACGAAGCCGTCCATTATGTTATTTCACACCAAAGTCAAGTGTACGGAGACGACATCAAAATATTTAGTTGGCATTTATTTTGTATGCGAAAAGAACACATTTAAATAGATTAGTTGTCTTACCTAATGGTGTCACGGTGATTTCTGACATGTTTTGTTTTATTTTGTCACTGTCAGGTCCGTTGGACCAAGGGCGCTGACATGTTGTAGCTCTGCAGTTAATATCAGATTTTATTTAAAAATAAATGTTTATTTCATTTTAATAAAAGATTAATGAAAAGTTGACTTTTAAATTTATTTTAATAACAATTTCGCTTCAGCTTTAGGATATCTACTATTATTTTGCCCAATGGAATGTATGCAGTCGGAATTTTACAAAATGGTTCGGGGTGAAAGCCGTATCTACTCACAGGCAGACGGCGCGTACCCTACCCCGCCCACACCCTACCCCCCCCCCCCCCCCCTCTACTACCCCCCTCCCCATATATGGTATAGAGAGTATGTATTTTTTTTATTTTTTTTTTCATTGAAAACCAAGTAGAACAG
>JAWPHD010017181.1:0-45947 GCA_037043455.1 Cyrtodaria siliqua | reverse complement strand
TGTTTGTTTTACCTCCCTTGATATACACATAGTATCCAATTAGGTTGGCGAACAAGACGTTCTACTCATGTTGTGACACTCGAGTATACTTATATTGATGGGAGAAGTAAATATACATGTACATGTTATGCACATTTCTATGATTGTTTAAGGTTTATGTCCAATATCAAATATAGCTATTTTATGTAGTGTATATGTTTTGTGGAAGCTAGATACTATCTATACATAACCGTTAGTAGTTAGCGCTAGTACAAATGTGTATGTAACTTGTCCTATGATGATGCCCAGGTATTTACTGAGGACACAGTGACTTACCATTAGTAGTTAGGTGAGTAGAATTATTAGTGACGTGGGTATTGTAATTATTGTAGTTAGTATTCCACAATGTCCATAGACATGACGTCCATAAAGGATCTTACGGAAATGGGTAAGGAGTTAGGTTATGCTGGAGAGGAGCTTAGAACCTTTGTTAAAGACGAACAGGCTAGGGAAAGGGAATTTAGACTTAAGGAAAGAGAATTAGCAAAGCAGGAAAGAGATGAAGAAAGTAGAATAGCTAAAGAGAAGCTAGAAATTGAGAAAGATAGGTTAGAAGTAGAAAGTAGATTAGCTAAAGAGAAGCTAGAATTCGAAAGTAGGTTAGCTAAAGAGAAGCGATATGAAGAAAGTAGACTAGCCACAGAGAAGGTAGAATTAGAAAGTAGACTAGCCACAGAGAAGCTAGAATTAGAAGCTAGGTTAGCTAAAGAGAAGCGAGATGATGAAAGTAGATTAGCAAGGGAAAAGAAAGAGGCGGATAAAGAGCAGATAGAATTAGCACGGCAGTTAGAACATGAGAGGGTCGAAACAGATGGTAGACTAACTCAAGCTAAGGCAATGATGGAGAGGGAGAAATCAGAGTTTGAGCATAAGTTAGCTTTAGAGTTGGAAGCAGCTAAGACACATAGTAAGGAAAGTAGAACTGAAGGGACAGATAGTTATTCTGGGAAGTTAAAAGGTTCGAAGTTACCATACTTTGATGCTGACAAAGATAACATGGACAGTTACTTGTTACGGTTCGAACGTTATGCTGAGTTACAGGAATGGACCAAAGATAAGTGGGCAGTTCATTTAAGTACGTTATTGAGAGGCAAGGCCTTAGATGTATTTTCTAGATTACCTAGTGTAAATGCTCTTGACTATGACAAGTTAAAGGATGCTCTTTTAAAGAGATTTGAGTTAACTGAAGAAGGTTTTAGAAAGCGGTTTAGAGCTTGTCTGCCTGAGAAAGGCGAGTCATATATTCAGTTTGTTAGTAGGTCTAGAAATTACTTAGATAGGTGGTTAGAGTTAGGGAAGGTAGCGCAGACTTATCAGGGCCTCATAGATTTCTTGTTGCGGGACCAGCTATTCAATGTTTGTAGTAGAGATCTGTTCTTATTTCTGAAAGAAAGAAAATGAGCTAGTGTAGGAGAAATGGCAACTCAAGCAGATCAGTTTGCCGAGGCTAGAGGTGGAGCTCATAATGTAGTGTCGAAAGACAGAACTTTTAGAGATAGGCAAGGGGACGATCATAAACAGAAAGGCCAGAGTGGAAACTATAGAGGTGGAGGTAGTTCGATGGGTTCTAGAGGAGGTAGCAATAGTGGTAACATAGGTAGACCTTTTATTCGTTGTCGTCACTGTAATGGGAATCATGCTTCACATGAGTGTAGGAAAGCGGTGAAAGTGTCCGCTGTCGTAGACAATTTTAGTGAAAATAGTAGAGTGGACAACAATGTAGGGAGTCAGAACCAAGGTTTTAACAACCCATGGAATTTCGGTAGAAGTAGAGGTGGTCAAAACCGAGGTAGAGGTAGAGGCAGAGGTAGTAATAGTCCGGTTATTAAAACCGAGAGTAGTAGCTGTTGTGTTAAATCGGATGGTGTAATGGCGAAGATCGGAACATGTCTCTTTCCGTATGCAAATCTTCCAACGGCAGATGGTAGAGTGAATGGCACGGACGTAGTTGTAATGAGGGATACAGGTTGTACAGGTGTGGTAGTTAGGCGTAGTTTAGTTACGGATGACCAGTTGGTAGGTAAACAGTCACCGTGTATGTTGTTAAATAAGTCGGTAGAGCACGTGCCAATAGCGAGAATAGATGTAGATACACCTTTCTTTAAAGGGACTACAGAGGCACTATGTATGGATGACCCGATGTATGATTTAACGATAGGGAACATAGAAGGTTCAGCACTTCCGGTAATATCCGATTTTAGAAGTAGCATAAGTAATGCCGTAGAGACTAGAGCGCAGGTCCAGAAGCAAGCTCGGGCTTATAGAAAATTAAAGGTTCCTGCAGCCGTAGGTGACATATCTAAAGCGGAGTTTATAGAAGCACAAACTCAAGACGAGTCATTAGGTCCTTGTAAGGTGAAGGCCAAGGATGGTGTAGTGAAGAAGTGTAAAGGGTCCGGTAGTTGTAAGTTTGTACATAAGAATAGGTTATTGTACAGAGAATTTGAAGATAGTTGTAGTAGACGGTTTCACCAATTAGTGGTTCCTACCCAGTATAGAACGACAGTGCTTAAGGTAGCTCATGAGTCGATTATGGGAGGTCATTTAGGCGTAAAGAAAACGTCAGATAGAGTATTGGCAGAATTTTATTGGCCAGGCGTTAGTGGAGATGTAACTAGGTATTGTAGGTCCTGCGATGTATGCCAAAGGACAGTACCAAAAGGTCGAGTGACCAAAGTACATTTAGGTCAGATGCCACTGATAGATACACCATTTAAGCGGGTAGCCGTAGACATAGTTGGACCAATTTTTCCAGTGTCGGATAGGAAAAAAATAGGTACATTTTAACCATGGTAGACTATGCAACTAGGTATCCGGAGGCAGTAGCATTGCCCTCAATTGAAACTGAGAGAGTAGCTGAGGGATTAGTTGATATGTTCAGTAGGCTAGGTGTACCAGAGGAAATGCTGACTGATTGTGGGTCACAGTTTACGTCAGAACTTATGGCTGAAGTAAGCAGGTTATTGTCTTTGCGTCAAATCATGACAACACCATATCACCCTATGTGTAACGGGTTAGTCGAACGATTTAACGGGACGTTAAAGCAAATGTTACGGCGTATGTGTACCGAGAGACCCAAAGATTGGGACAAGTATCTCAATGCTTTATTGTTTGCATTTAGAGAGGTTCCACAAGAGAGTTTAGGATTCTCTCCGTTTGAGTTATTGTACGGTAGGTCAGTTAGAGGTCCCATGAGGATTCTTAGAGAGATGTGGGCAGGTGAAGTAGATAGTGATGAGGTTAAGACTACATATCAGTATGTTTTAGATCTGAAGGAGAAACTAGAGGAGACTTGTAAGATAGCTCAAAGTCAGTTAGTTAAGGCAAGTACCAAGTACAAACGGTACTATGACCAGAAAGCTAGAGCTAGGAAGTTTAAGATAGATGACCAGGTGTTACTGTTACTCCCGACCGACAATAACAAGTTGTTATTACAATGGAAAGGCCCGTTTTACGTTAGAGGGATAGTGAACACTATGGATTACCGTATCGAGATAAACGGAAAGTTAAAGACCTTTCATGCGAATATGCTGAAAGAGTATATCAGTAGAACCGATAATGTGCAACAAGGGGTATTACATGTAGTTAATGTTGCAGTTATTGAGGATAGTGAGGAAGGCAGTAGTGAGGACACTAGTCCCACATATTCTCCCACTAGTGTAGGTAAGGAGACAGCAGCCGATGTAGATATATCGGGCATGCTTAGTGTAGCAGAGAAACGAGAGGTAAGTCGTTTAGACTCTGAGTGTAGTACTGTTCGGTCCGATAAGTCGAGACCAACAGATGTAGTGCAGTGTAGCGTTAAGCACACTTTAGCAAAGCCGATTAGGGAAACGAGAGACCCTACTCCATTTCGCAAACAGTATACTGGTAATGCGATGGATGCAATGTGTAAAGTTGGAGTTCTGGTAGTGGCAGGAAGTAGTGTTATTAGCAACAGTAGAGTCGGTGTAATAGACCGTGGAAAGGACAATATTGGGGCAGAATATTTAAGTCGCCGCACATAATGACCGGTTTAATACAATAGTGTATTGCAGTGTATTGTACAATAGTAGTATATGTTACGACAGGCTAGTGTACAATTGTAGAATAGTGTTGAAATTGTAATTACATATTATAGTTAGGTTATAACTGCAGTGGTAATAGTTAACATACTCAAGCGATTGAGCGATCAGCTTGTACGTTTTGTCGCTCATTTGCTCAGAAGAATTAATAGTTTCTTAACGTGTAAATATTAATTATCATTTTGTTGAATTTTAAAAGTGTAGCACTTTCTTTAAGTGGGGAGATGTTGTCACAAAATGTCACGGGTAGAGCGTACTGGTCGTTCATAGCTCTTGTAAGTTATCGGTTACACCCAAATCTATTGTTCGAGTTGAAACAATTTCACAATATTCATGATCTATTCATGTAACACGTAAAAGCGTGCACATTTTAAGTGGCCGCCAGAGAGGCCGTGTCATAAGTTTAGTTTTGTGCTAATGCATGTAAACGTATAGGTATATTTTCCTTAAACGGCAAAATTGTATAAGGGGCCTCTCGTGTAGATTCAATACTGTAGATTTAGCCACGTTTGTCACGGACTGAACGGGGGAAATAATGATTTGGGCGTAATGTTTGCTATAAAACCCATTGTCTTCTAGCTCTCGCCGGGATGATCAATAGTGCTTTGTTGGAACAGAGATTGGACGGCAAACTTCATAGGCAACATGTGGTTAGTAGTTTTATTAAACTTTTATCGTACATTTGTATTCAGTGGGCGGCGCCATCTTGTTTGGCGGTTACGACATCCGGTTAGCAGTGATGTTTCTCAAACATAACTTTAGACTAGCATATGATTTTGAAGTTACTTTATTAGATGTAATTATTGTAATTGATCATTAATTGTAAAACAATATTAATTTGATAACAGTGGATAATAGGTGCATTAGTTAACGTTGGCGTATAACTCAGTCATTGTAATACACGATTGTTAACATTGCGTGCATGCATAACTCAGTGAGTGTAATATATGAGTTATTTGATCATGTTTATAGTCCATGTATTAGGGGCATTGATTAACAGCGACATACATAGCGTATACATGGCGTTGTAGAATATGTATACATTGCTACTCATCATTCGTACATATATTGATTGAATAATGATTTGTTTGGGTAATGATAATTATGCAAGATTGGTATGTTTGTCAACCGACATCTAAAACGTATGTATAATTACAGCCTAAGCCATCCAGGATATAAGCCATCCAGGGTTGGAGTAAGCCATCTAGGTTTGGATATCCAGGAGTGGAGCTAAGCTTCCACGATTAACGTTTACAAGCGGTGGAGACGGTCCCCGTACCTGCGCAGCCAGGTTTTACTAACGACAACCCCCGGGACACAAGGTGGGCCCGTTACCAATCCTCACTGGAGGAATATCACTCGCAATCTCAGTGGAGATGAACTATCATTGCATCGCGTCATCAACCCTTACAGAAGGCATTTGATGACAATCATCCATTGAATTCGCGCATCATCATCTTCATGAGCTCTCGCGCATCACAGTTATCGCGCTAGATCAACATTGTTATAGCTTTAACAACACTTTAGTGTCTTAGACATTCAGTATTTATAACAATACTAAGAACGTCTTAAACGTTCAGGAGAACACTCTTTTCATAGTTCATTTGTATATTCGCTTGTTTTTTTTAGATAATTGTATATATATTAAACATATTTTAAAAGTTGCATTAAACTTATGTAAATGCATTCACCGTCATTGATTCTTTCCTGAGTTAGCCCAACCACTAAGGTCATCCTGTGACAATAGGCGTCCCACTTTGCAGTTATTTTAAGTTCGAACTGGTTATGAGACACATAACATTTGGTTGAAAATCTCCAACCGGCTGTATAAAAGTAGTACTCCTCTTTTAAACATACGTGAACATGCTTAATAATAAATGCTGACAGCATTTGCAAAAGCGTTACTATCATTTCAACGCGCAGAAAAACAGTTTGCACATCATACTTTCATAATTTGTCCTCTCTAGAGATGCATTGTCATTGATCATTATCTTGTACACCATCTTCCGGCGTTGTTAATCAGGATTAATTATATTGCTCTTCGTTCGTGATCTGTGTTTTCATTAATAATATATGTTTGAAGAGGACATCATATTTAGTTAGTTAGCAATTGGACAAGAATCCGCTTCGACAGATTCTCTGCTTGGAAATAACTGAGTAGACAAGATGCACACGCATTCGTAACAGCAACCTTTAAAGACAGTTGTTTAATAAGTTATAATAAACAAGAAAAGTATAACGCATGCGTTATATGTAGACGATTTTTAATAATGGGTTAGTTTGTGGAGGCTTTGTTTTCGTCACATACTGGCTCAAAACCGCTTCGGAGTTGCCGTTAAGGCAATCAACTTTGCATTTTAAATGAATTACAAGTGATCTTATAGAAAATATTTAATTTCTTTATTTCTTTACTTCATTATAATACTCAAATATAAATGGGTGCCGAAACGTCTAGGGTAAAAATTAAAAAAGATGCCGAAATGGTTTGATGCCGAAACGTCCAGGAGGTGTCGAAATGGTTTGGTGCCGAAACGTCCTGAATCGATCTTGATCACACAGACGCAAACACTTGAGAAATGTCTGCATTTATTAATAAGCATTTTTCATGTACTGATCATTGGGACCCTGCTTTAATTAGACTAATATACTTTATACACAATAGTTTTCGTCTAGAAAATATGAATATTGCAATTGTACATGAAATAATATCAATCATAATAAATAATTTAATAATGTTGCCGAAGTCTAAGAGTGACAGCAATCGAGTTTAAACATAATACAATGATGGATTTATCGATTTATCACTTACAGATGCAAAATAATTTGTATTTTATTTGCTTCAACATTGTCCAATAAATAGGTGTCCTAGTTTGCAGTTATTTTAAGTTCGAACATATATACACCACGAATTGAAGGCACTGTGTACGTGATGGATTTTGAGACACAGTTGAACTATGGTTCAAATCCGACGTCAACAACATGCGTTATAATGACCGGCTGTATAAAAGGAGTACACCTCTTTCAAAAATACGTGAACAGGCTGATTAATAGATGATAGCATTTGCAAAAGTGCTGCTTTTATAACACTGTTATAGCTCAGGTAGGCTTATTTAACGAACACTTTCCTGGCAATATCGTTGTCAATTTTGATCAGAAACTTAAAGAAACTAACCGGCCAAATAACAGCAAAATTATTCTGCAAAACCTTTTATCAAAGCTCTATCCAGGTGTTCAGATCATATAATAATGCATGTGTCCTGTTTAAAAGTTTAGGTTCATTCATGGGTTCTTAAAATACCCTTGACTGAGTATGCTTAAAACGAATTATGAGTTTGTAACTCTTAATTCGACGTTACGTCTTTATGTTGGTGTTTTAAGCCTTTTATATTATGTCTATAGAGTTTGGATTCTCATTGTCTAATTCAGAAAATGAATGGTCACAAGTGGTTATTTTATCCATAGATGGTTCGATATAATTGAGTTTATTATAAAGTTGTTAAACTATCTTTATGGTCCGTGTATGCCCTATTTATTTCTTTATTTTACTTTTATCTATCTATCTATCATCTATGGTCAAGTCATTTCCGTAGAGTTATGGTCAAAGATGGCAGCTCAACGTACACATGTACATGTATCGCCAATAATCTGGCGCGAAAACAGGATGACAAACAGATGACAAACGATACGATTGACACATCGTATACAATCGTAACTAATCGGTACTTTCCGTATCACACCGCTGAAAGAATAATAAAGAACATTCAGTTATTTCCATGATATGACATTTTGTAACCCTTTATTTCATGGCTTTATTGCCCGGCAACGAAATCCTGATGTTTATGGCTAGCTAGGTCCATGTCGTATCTTATATTAAAAAACGACGTGTTTATAGGGAAGTATGTGATACATATATATATATAGATGTATATATATATATATTAGGGCGAGACAATACATATATATATATAATATAATACATACAATATATATATATACCTCATCGTCAGTAGGTTTAGAAACGATGTACAGCTGTTGTAAAATGTGGCTGTCGTTGGCAGGATAGATACTTTAAAATAGATGTAGTGTGCTATCAATATGTACAGCTGTTGTAAAATTTGACTGTCCTATGCGGGATAGCTACTTTAAAATAAATGTAGTGAGCTATCAATATGTACAGCTGTAGTTCAGCATTTGAATGTTGTAACAGTTGACATCTCCGACTGACTACCTTCCTAGGCACGAACGATAACTCTACGTCACGTGACGGGACCAGTACAGCTGTTGTAAAATGTGGTTGTCCTTGGCGGGATAGCTACTTTAAAATAAATGTAGTGTGCCAGTTATTTTCTTTAAAATATATAATTGGCTGGAAATATTTAATTTCATAACATGTTTCACAACGGAATTGTGAACTATAGAATGTTTTATTTTGTGCGTGCGTTGTAAATTAATAATGTTTATTAAGTGTATTTATTAAGTGTATGTTATTACTGTTTGTATTATTATAGATAAGCCATCCCAGAATATCCAATATTTACAGATGTTGAACTGGTTTACATAAAAGCCTGGTAGTTTGGTTAAATAAATAATTCATCAACATAGTAACAACTAACCAAACACCTACTGCTCCGTGTCATCTGTTAGCTCAATGTTGCCCAAAATTAGGCAATCAGTATTGGTGTTTTCACAAAACATAAGGCTAATAAACTACCTAGAAACGCTCGCCTAAAGGCCTTGTGCCATATGGTGTGCAAACAAACCCAACTTATAGTAGTAGGTTAGTCCTTAAAGTACACCACTAAAAGCAAATGGCAGGACTTGAGCTCAAATAGAAGTTTTATAATTATCTCAACAATAACACGGTAATCACAGTAATTAGCAAGTTTGCACGCTTTCCGCTATATATTCTGTGGATGAAATCAAGAATGATTACTTCTGATTTTACCACAATAAAGTGTTAATCGTATAGCGTCGTGCTCTGCTATTTACAGGTAAGAACTATTATTTATCTTTTTTGTATAATTTATTTAAGATCTTGTTATTATTTTTATAGGACGCAAGAAATGATGGTTATATTAAATAACGTAAGTTCTATGAATCTTTATTATGTGGCATATTAATTTGCCATATTTAGTATTTTTGTCTCACCCACGATAGTGGTTAGCGAGACATAGCAGTCACTTTTCCGGCGGCGGCGAAATCGGCGGCAACACTTTAAATCAACTATATCTCAACAACCGCCGCTCGAATTTTTCTGAAACTTTCTCTGATGTTTTATTGGATCAAGGGATATCACGTAATGCCAAAATTACCAAGGTGAAGGACATATTTTGCGTTTTTTTCCACCAAAACTTAACCTTAGTTAGGTAACTTAACCTTGGTTAGGTAACTTAAGCTCAGTTAACTGTATGTGATTGCCTCATTTTATTTGTTTGATACTTGGTCATATGTGTTGTTGGCATTAGTGGACATCACTGAACGACAAAAAATATCAAGGTCAATGTCATATTTTGCTTATTTCCTCCAAACTTAACCTTAGTTAGGTAACTTAACTTTGGTTAGGTAACTTAACCTCAGTTAACTTTATGTGATTGCCTCACTTTATGTCTTTTATACTTCGTCATATGTATTGTTGGCATTAGTGGACATCGAAGAACGACAAAAAATACCAAGGTCAATGTCATGTTTTGCGTTATTTACCCTAAACATCAGTTTGGTTAGGGAAGTTAACCTCAGTTAACTTTTTCTGACAACTAATATCTTTGTTTGATACTTGGTCATATGTATTGTTGGCATTGGTGGACATTACCTAATGATAAAAATTACCAAGGTCAAGGTCTTATTTTACATTATTTTCCCCAAACTTAACCTTGCTTTGGTAACTTAACCTCAGTTAACTTTATGTGATTGCCTCACTTTATGTCTTTGATACTTGGTCATATGTATTGTTGGCATTGGTGGACATCGCTGGATGACAAAAAATACCAAGGTAAAGGTCTATTTTGCATTATTTTCTCAAAATTTAACCTAAGTAAAGTAACTTAACGTTATGTGATTGCCTCACTTTATGTCTTTGATAAATAGTCATATGTATTGTTGGCATTGGTGGACATCGCTGAATGACAAAAAATACCAAGGTCAAGGTCATATTTTGCATTATTTTCCCAAAACTACACCCTGGATAAACCACTTAACTTCAGTAACTTAATTTCTTATGATTACCTCGATTTTATTTGTGATACTTGGTCATATGAAGTGTTGTCGTTGGTGGACATCATTTAAGCACAAATTTAAGAAAATATTTCATATGCCGTTTGCTGCGGTGGGCAAGACTACCTCAGACCGAGATCTTGTTAATTAATGTGAATACACTATAAACTGTAAATTTGTTCTTTAAATGTTGTTAGTTTCTGATATGCATTTATTGAATTATTTGTACATTGGATGTGCGCCTGATAAATTAAACTATTCTAAGCTTTGATTTACATGTTGATCAATATATAAGACCAGCACGTACGTATTGCGGCATAAAATACTCGCGCTTAGTTCTAAAACTGATTATACGAGTATCTGCTCATAAGGCACAAATACACTTCTCAACTTTTATAATCGGTCACTTTTCAAAGTATTATATATTTTTTAATAATTCATATTTTCATTTGAATTTTAACTGGCGTCGTTTAACAAATATCACTAGCGACTTATAAAACATATTCT
The DNA here is from genome assembly GCA_037043455.1 of Cyrtodaria siliqua. Classification (NCBI taxonomy): domain Eukaryota; kingdom Metazoa; phylum Mollusca; class Bivalvia; order Adapedonta; family Hiatellidae; genus Cyrtodaria; species Cyrtodaria siliqua. The sequence continues at coordinate 35,127 of JAWPHD010017181.1, read as the reverse complement.
GCCTTGATTGGACTAAAATCTTGTTGATAAACTTTATAAAATACTGGTATGTGTTTCGGTGATTTCCAGTTTTTAGTATTCGTGTTTTTTTCAAAAATCCAGGGTGACCGATTATATGGGCCTATTACCTGATTACTGTTATTGTAGTTTAAAACAGTGTTTAGCTTCACTTAGATGGAATGGCGCTTAAACTAATATGCATTGGCATATCGAAGTTAATAAAATATCCTACTACATCTACTTCCATTGGCATTATTGTAACTGTTTAATATGTTAAAACCATTAGAGTTTTGTTTGAACAATGTTGTCTAGTATATCAATATAACATTTAGAGTTGACATGAATTCAGGTGTACAAGTGTTTACAACTTGTATATGTAATTATTAGAACTTAAAGGGCATCGCCCTGTCATTGCCAAGCACTCTCTGCAATTTCACCAACTTTGCTATATTCTAAATATCTTCTAGAACACTGGAATTCATAGTCAACCATTGCTTTTATTTGAATTTAATGTTTTATTCATGTCATTATATATTTTGTCTATATGTGTCACTTTTGATTTTACCACAATAAAGTGTTAATCGTATAGCGTCGTTCTCTGCTATGTACAGCCCCTATACAGGCACTCAACACCGGTGTCAAACATGACAGTTCATGAATCAAATACACTAATATTCGAAATTGTATTTGTCATTTACTAAAGAAAGAACGGAAAAGAAAAGTGATAATAGCCCTAATAACATTGTAAATAGTCGTAATAGCTCTGTATAATACAAGACCTCGGTCTGAGGGTGTTTCGCCCACTCCGGCAAACGGCATATGAAATATTTTATTAAATTTGTGCTTAAATGATGTCCACCAAAGACACTTCATATGACCAAGTATCAAACAAATAAAAAGCGAGATAATCATAAGAAGTTAACTGAGGTTAAGTGGCAGTTTTGTGAAAATAACGCAAAATATGACATTGACCTTGGTAGTTTTTGTCGTTCAACGATGTCCACCAATCCCAACAATACATATGACCAAGTATCAAAGACATAAAGTGAGGCAATCAGATAAAGTTAATTGAAGTTAAGTTACCTAACCAAGGTTAAATTACCTAACTAAGGTTAAGTTTGGGGAAAATAAGGCAAAATATGACCTTGACCTTGGTATTTTTTGTCGTCCAGCAATGTCCACCAATGCCACCAATATATACGACCAAGTATCAAAGACATAAAGTGAGACAGCCACATAAAGTTAACTGATGTTAAATTACCTAACCAGGGTTAAGTTTGGGGAAAATAATACAAAATATGACCTTGACCTTGGTAATTTTTGTCATTCAGTGATGTCCACCAATGCCAACAATACATATGACCAAGTATCAAACAAAGAAAGTAAAGTTATCAGAAAAAAGTTAACTGAGGTTAACTTACTTAACCAAACTGATGTTTAGGGTAAATAACGCAAAACATGCCTTGACTTTGGTATTTTTTGTCGTTCAGCGATGTCCACTAATGCCAACAATACATATGACGAAGTATCAAAGATATAAAGTGAGGCAATCATATACAGTTAACTGAGGTTAACTTACCTAACCAAGGTTAAATTACGTAACCAAGGTGTAGTTTTGGGGAAATAACACAAATTACGACCTTGACCTTGGTAATTTTGGCATTACGTGATGCCTCTTGACCCAACAAAGCATCTGACAAAGTTTCAGAAACTTAGACAGAAAACAACCGCCGCCATTATTGCCGGGCCTTTGTAAAAGACTTCGTCACACCAATATTACAAATTACAATTACCATCAAGTCCATGATAAATGATTACAACAAGTTTAGCAAATACTTACCATGGATGGATGTATATTCAAGATCTCTAAAGATATATGCTATCAGCAGTTATAATGCATGTAAATGCAAATACAACAATGTCTATAAAATGGCGACTGTCCAAGACAGCCTATTGCGAGCGTGTCCCCAATATGCGGGAATTCATATTTCAAATAAAGAAGAGGTTAAGGTTTATTCATACCCATTCAGATCACTCGACCACACTGACGTATACATGCACACGACATAACAAAACATGGACTGACCCGACTTACATGTACAAACAATGGACAAATACCGGACATTTATTATATTGGATTAAACAGGAGAGCCACAAAATATATGGAAATTATAGGATTTTGATAACATGCCGAATGGGATATTTTGACTCTGTGACAACCGTATATCCTGTCTTTAGGTATATAGGAGTCAGTGCGGCGGGCGGTCTGTTGGTCTGTCGGTCAATTTTGGTGTGACTCGATCAATTCCATGCAGCGTTATTATCCTTGTACTTAGTGAAAATTGCTATATTCAGCATATGCAATCTTGTGGATCGAACTTCTTTTACACTTTTCAAGATATTGAATTGAAACTTTGTATACATAATCAACATGAAGTGTAAATGTGCGTGACACAATTTTAATGTGGTTCGCTCTATTCCATGCATAGTTATTGCCCTTGCTCTTAGTCAAAATTGCTATATTCAGAATATGCAATCTTGTGGAGCGAGCTACTTTTACATTTTTCAAGATATTGAATTTGTAACTTTGTATACATGATTCAAATGAAGTGAAAATGTGCGTGACACACTTTTGGTTTGGCTCGGTCAATTCTATTTAGAGTTATTGCTCTTGAACTTAGTCAAAATTCAATTGCTATATTCACCATATCCAATCTTGTGGAGCAAACTGCTTCTACAGTTTTCAAGATATCAAATTGAAATTTGTATACATGATCAAAATGAAGTGAATATGTGCGTGACACAATCTTTCTTTGGCTCAGTCAATGCCATGCAGAGTAACTGCTCTTGAACTTAGTCAACATTGCTATTCAGCATATGCAATACTGTGGAGCGAACAACTTCAACAGTTATTAAAATATTGAATTGAAACTTTGTAAAAATGATCGTCATGAAGTGTAGATGTGCATGACACAATTTTGGTGTGGCTCAGTCAATTTCATGCAGAGTTATTGCCCTTGTGAACATGCTTTATTCAGCATATGCAATCTTGTGGAGTGAACTACTTTTACAGTTTGGAAGATATTGAATTAAAACGTTGTGTACATGATAAACATGCAGTGTACATGTACGTGACACAATTTGGGTGTGGTTCAGTCAATGCCATGTACGTGACACAATTTGGGTGTGGTTCAGTCAATGCCATGTACGTGACACTATTTGGGTGTGGTTCAGTCAATGCCATGTACGTGACACAATTTGGGTGTGGTTCAGTCAATGCCATGTACGTGACACAATTTGGGTGTGGTTCAGTCAATGCCATGTACGTGACACAATTTGGGTGTGGTTCAGTCAATGCCATGTACGTGACACAATTTGGGTGTGGTTCAGTCAATGCCATGTACGTGACACAATTTGGGTGTGGTTCAGTCAATGCCATGCAGAGTTATTACCCTTGATCTTACTAAAAATTGTTTGCGGGGGTTATTTTTTCAATGGGACGATTAGACAGCTGGTTATAAATAAATACGGGAGACTAAACTCCAAATTATAAGCATGTATCTGGGTCTTTTATAAAAAATACCCACCCGCCAATACCCCCATTTTAATGACTATTCTTTTTGCCCGATCTGTTTCGCTTTGGTTTTATATATATATTTCAGGTACATATCCTAGAAAATGTGGTGTTGGGCTTATGCGGACGGTAACAGGTCCTTAAGAATCGCGTTCTTATCGTCGTTGCTTCAGCGCTGGCTGTTTAGCAGCGGTCACAACAGTATGTAGTATTTTACGAGAACATTTGAAGGAAAACAACTAAATTTGTTTAAATATCTCGCTCTGTGAATATCTGAACCCAGGGTTCACTGAGAACAATTTTCATTCACTTCAATACTTGGTCTGAGCTATGCCCATTTTCCCAAATTGTTTGTAAGACTAGTATCGTGACTGCACATTTGATGTACGCATTATATTTCTTGTTATTTTAATGGCCAGTTTATTCAAATAAATATAAACTATTTTTATTATTGTGTTTTCTTGTACAGCCCATTTTCAATAATTAATTACGCATTAGGGTGTAAGAAAACAAAATCTGTAGATAGTGCTGATATAGTTTAACAAACAATGTGAAATTTGAAATTGTTAAACAAAAAACAATAAAAGAAATTTGCTTAAACATTGTTGTTGGGTTACTTAGAAATACTTTGTTTTTCAATTATAATTTTGAATAGGTGGTTCCACTACTCCAGCAGTTAACGGTTCTGAATATTGTTTAATCACCCTTAGGATATGTAGTCTGCTTTTTAATTTAGTATTTTGATTGTTACTTTGTGATACATAGGCTTCATAATCTCTGCTCCCAACTAAATTCCATTTTGCTTATTTCGCCCATTGTTTTTTTTCTCGCTTAGGGCAATGCACTTGTTAGAAACTGGGACCATACGCCGCTGGCAACGGAATGATATGAAAATACTGCATTGAAGGTTCCATGCTCATCGTCATATGCATACCATCTTCGAGATGACTCACATTTTCATACTGTTGACAATTTAAATATTGAAATCTGCTCAACCCGGGGCTAAAGGGCGCGAACGCTAGCAAGCATTTCTTTTCACTAGCGTACATGAACAGTCTCAATAAAACCGAGACTACATTTTTTTTTTGAATTTTCGTGTTCGGCGATTTCCAAATTTCTCATTTCATACTCTTTGTTTACTGGTGATTAGATGACGTCTAAACGATGTCTTCGTAGTAGTGGAATAAAGCGTTCCATTACTCCGAGGATTTAACGTGGATGTTAAAACCCCTGAGCCCGCACTGCGCTGTCTTTGACAAATGCCTAAGTGAGATCAAGATTTCAAAGCGGTTAAACCAGTTGTATTCTTTTTATAAGCATGCTTGTTGCTCTGGCTTCTTTCTGCCAAGTCAGTTAGTACTTTCTTTGTGGCTTTCTAGGCTATTGTTTTTTTTTGTATTTATATATACACGAGCATCTTTGTGTTTTACTTATATTGCCTATTAATGCTGCCTTGTTGGTTAGAGAATTGTTTATGGCGGGGATTGCTTTATTTCCACTGTCCCATTTTATCGAGTTGAAGTAGAGTAAGTGTGAGGTTTGGTGCACCCTAGAACCTGGTTTAAACCCCCAGCGGCCTGTTTTGCCACTGACCGTTCCAAGGCGATAGACCTATTGTCAACTCTTTTGTGTGTGTGATGTCTTATTTGGCCTTTTATTCATCTTTAAATATGTTCTTTGTTTCTTTGTGTGTTTGTGTTGAGTGTAGTCCTTGAATGCAGCTTTTCCTGTTCGATTGACAATGACAATTTCATCACACAATAGTCATAGATTATTAGCTTTCTTTCGTTAAATGGAATTAAACATTGTCATGTATACATATATTACGGCTAGCAAGACCCCAATGTACCATGTTCTAACCTCAAAACTGAAACTGAATAATCATAAAACTACGCAAAATATGTATACTAATCAAAATACCCACCTAAGCGTATATCAATAATATTCACATTGTTTTGTGTATTTCACGCTTGATAAGAGATACGGTTGAACTGCAAACTAATACGTTTACATCGTCTGCTCTGATTGCATGAACACATTTTAAAGCTTTCAAGTCGATGTGTTTTCTACGAAATAATGTATAAATGTATAATACTGATACAACTGGGTACAGAGGATTTTGTTAAGTACTTCGAATTGGTGCAGTTTTCGATGTTCATAATTCTAAAATATACCAATTAAAATTATTTTGACATTATGTCTTACTAGCATTACCACTACAAATGCGTTTTAGAAATATTTAACGTTAAGGACTATTGGTCAGCCATCTTTGAAAAAAAAAATCAAAATGGATGGGGTATGATAACATGGCTTACTTTATTTAGAAATGATGTCTCATGTGCCATTTTTAGATAAATGGACAATTATGTGGACAAATTTATTTAACATAAAAAAAACAACATCTTAGAGTAAAATTGCACTAAACTTTTCGAATATAAAGGGCACTATTTTTGAAAAATAAATATTGTTTCTGATATTATGTTCACATCAATAGTGTTGAATTACTGTCATCTATTATATCATTGACATTGTTCATGCCTATAATATGCATTTGGATGCTAATTTCAATTACCCATACCCCATACATTTTGGATTTTCTTTTCAAAGATGGCTGACCAATAGTCCTTAACGCTGAATTATAGATACTTAAATTTCAAACGATATTCAATTAAAAGGGAGGTAAATTTGGATTATCCATATTTCATTTTATTATAGACAGAACATCTGCAATAAATGGGTCAAACTTTTATGTTTCTTGTATTATTTCCTACTAATTTTAAAAAGTTTATATCTTTAAGTGGTCTTCGATTCATGTCCTGTGTTTTATCAGCACATTTGATGTTTTCATATAAAGGGAGGGTAACTTTCAAACGATGTAACAATTTAAACAAAAAATAAATATTTTGCAAACTATTGGTCAAAACAAAATACTTATCACACTACTAAACCCACTAAAGCCCAACTTATAAACTTTGTTTAAAATAAAAAAATAGTTAAAATACAAATGATAGTAATTAGGATCTTTTTCGGTGTATAAAATGATTACACACTGTATATAATCCAGGGACAGATCAATCGGGCATCTGGTGCTCGCCATGCTAAAATCTGAAAAGTTTTGCAAATTCATTTGTCAGTAAAAATGGTATTGCTTGTTTGTGTTTTTCGGTTTCCACAGTTTTTTAAAACTTGCGCGCCCCACCGCTAAAACTCAGTGTTCTAAAAATGCCCGTGGAAATGATTGTCTTATGTTTTGGCTGTCGACTGTGTTTTTAAAACTACGCCCTATCAACCCCATTTCCCTATCAAATGCTGTATCCAAATCATGCATCCGCCCCCGTGTAATCTTACCAGTCGTGTAAACACAGTTATGTACTTTTGTTTATTTATTTAAGGCTATGACTGGAGTTAGTAGATGATGGTAGACTAACTACTTAAGCAATATATTATAAGAATAATCATATAATCATATTCAGATACGTTCGTGATACATCTCAAAGATGTCAAAGATATCCCGGGCTGCTTTATTAGTCCCCACTATATCCCGGGCTGCTTTATTAGTCCCCACTATAGCCCGGGCTGCTTTATTAGTCCCCACTATAGCCCGGGCTGCTTTATTAGTCCCCACTATATCCCGGGCTGCTTTATTAGTCCCCACTATAGCCCGGGCTGCTTTATTAGTCCCCACTATAGCCCGGGCTGCTTTATTAGTCCCCACTATATCCCTGGCTGCTTTATTAGTCCCCACTATATCCCGGGCTGCTTTATTAGTCCCCACTATATCCCGGGCTGCTTTATTAGTCCCCACTATAGCCCGGGCTGCTTTATTAGTCCCCACTATATCCCGGGCTGCTTTATTAGTCCCCACTATAGCCCGGGCTGCTTTATTAGTCCCCACTATATCCCGGGCTGCTTTATTAGTCCCCACTATATCCCGGGCTGCTTTATTAGTCCCCACTATTGCCCGGGCTGCTTTATTAGTCCCCACTATAGCCCGGGCTGCTTTATTAGTCCCCACTATAGCCCGGGCTGCTTTATTAGTCCCCACTATATCCCGGGCTGCTTTATTAGTCCCCACTATAGCCCGGGCTGCTTTATTAGTCCCCACTATATCCCGGGCTGCTTTATTAGTCCCCACTATATCCCGGGCTGCTTTATTAGTCCCCACTATTGCCCGGGCTGCTTTATTAGTCCCCACTATAGCCCGGGCTGCTTTATTAGTCCCCACTATATCCCAGGCTGCTTTATTAGTCCCCACTATATCCCGGGCTGCTTTATTAGTCCCCACTATATCCCGGGCTGCTTTATTAGTCCCCACTATATCCCGGGCTGCTTTATTAGTCCCCACTATAGCCCGGGCTGCTTTATTAGTCCCCACTATAGCCCGGGCTGCTTTATTAGTCCCCACTATATCCCGGGCTGCTTTATTAGTCCCCACTATAGCCCGGGCTGCTTTATTAGTCCCCACTATAGCCCGGGCTGCTTTATTAGTCCCCACTATATCCCGGGCTGCTTTATTAGTCCCCACTATAGCCCGGGCTGCTTTATTAGTCCCCACTATAGCCCGGGCTGCTTTATTAGTCCCCACTATATCCCTGGCTGCTTTATTAGTCCCCACTATATCCCGGGCTGCTTTATTAGTCCCCACTATATCCCGGGCTGCTTTATTAGTCCCCACTATAGCCCGGGCTGCTTTATTAGTCCCCACTATAGCCCGGGCTGCTTTATTAGTCCCCACTATATCCCGGGCTGCTTTATTAGTCCCCACTATAGCCCGGGCTGCTTTATTAGTCCCCACTATATCCCGGGCTGCTTTATTAGTCCCCACTATATCCCGGGCTGCTTTATTAGTCCCCACTATTGCCCGGGCTGCTTTATTAGTCCCCACTATAGCCCGGGCTGCTTTATTAGTCCCCACTATATCCCAGGCTGCTTTATTAGTCCCCACTATATCCCGGGCTGCTTTATTAGTCCCCACTATATCCCGGGCTGCTTTATTAGTCCCCACTATATCCCGGGCTGCTTTATTAGTCCCCACTATATCCCGGGCTGCTTTATTAGTCCCCACTATAGCCCGGGCTGCTTTATTAGTCCCCACTATAGCCCGGGCTGCTTTATTAGTCCCCACTATATCCCGGGCTGCTTTATTAGTCCCCACTATATCCCTGGCTGCTTTATTAGTCCCCACTATATCCCGGGCTGCTTTATTAGTCCCCACTATAGCCCGGGCTGCTTTATTAGTCCCCACTATATCCCGGGCTGCTTTATTAGTCCCCACTATATCCCGGGCTGCTTTATTAGTCCCCACTATAGCCCGGGCTGCTTTATTAGTCCCCACTATAGCCCGGGCTGCTTTATTAGTCCCCACTATATCCCGGGCTGCTTTATTAGTCCCCACTATATCCCTGGCTGCTTTATTAGTCCCCACTATATCCCGGGCTGCTTTATTAGTCCCCACTATAGCCCGGGCTGCTTTATTAGTCCCCACTATAGCCCGGGCTGCTTTATTAGTCCCCACTATAGCCCGGGCTGCTTTATTAGTCCCCACTATATCCCGGGCTGCTTTATTAGTCCCCACTATATCCCGGGCTGCTTTATTAGTCCCCACTATATCCCAGGCTGCTTTATTAGTCCCCACTATATCCCGGGCTGCTTTATTAGTCCCCACTATATCCCAGGCTGCTTTATTAGTCCCCACTATATCCCAGGCTGCTTTATTAGTCCCCACTATAGCCCGGGCTGCTTTATTAGTCCCCACTATATCCCAGGCTGCTTTATTAGTCCCCACTATATCCCTGGCTGCTTTATTAGTCCCCGCTATATCCCGGGCTGCTTTATTAGTCCCCACTATATCCCAGGCTGCTTTATTAGTCCCCACTATAGCCCGGGCTGCTTTATTAGTCCCAACTATATCCCGGGCTGCTTTATTAGTCCCCACTTATATATAGCAAGGTCTATTACAGACTTGCTAGTATGCCTCACAATTACTACAGACGTGCAGTCCCATGCTGCTTTATGTAAACGTGCATCGTTCCTACTGGGTAGAATATGCACTTGTCCGGAATATATATTAAATATTTGGTTGACCAGTCAATATGCCTAAGATACAGGCGTGCAGTCTCATGCTGCTTTATGTAAACGTGCATCGTTCCTACTGGGTAGAATATGCACTTGTCCGGAATATATATTAAATATTTGGTTGACCAGTCAATATGCCTAAGATACAGGCGTGCAGTCTCATGCTGGTCATATATAAGGCCATATTTCTGTTTATCCAGAATATACTAGTCAATGTACAGGTCAAATGCTTATACATATTTCCGGTATGATGCATGATGGATGATACAACAGTCTGCCTTAAATTCTTATTCGTCCGTTTTCCTCAGACAGCTCCAAAATGGGCATGGCTGACACTCCAGTTTTCGATATGTGCTTGCCCGCCTAAAGCTTCTCTGATGGCGGGACACGTGCACACGTGTTGTCTACACGTGTTTGCGTGTCTTGGCATTGTCAGCACTTATCTGCCTAACCTTTAATGAAAACGATATAGATTATATGATGAATAACCATTAATTTGTTATTATGCTTCCGATATCCGGAGTGTAAATTAAAGTAAAACATTTCTAATCTCGGTAATTTCTGATATACTTCCGATTTTCCGGAGTCTAATAGATTCAATGACCAGCCTACAGGGCGGCGGTCAAATTTATTTTAAAACATTTCCGATTGTCTGGAATATACTTATTGTTGACCTTCCGATTTTATATGAACATATTTCCGATTGTGCGGAATATACGTATTGATGCATTGTCCGACAATTTCCTATTGTAATTATACGTTGAACTGGCCATATTTCCGATTGTCCGGAATAAGTAGTTGTATGTTCAACTCTCAATATTTCCGATAGTCCGGAATATGAAACTACTGAAGTTGATCTGTCAGTACCTCCGATTGTCCGGAAGATGAAATAAATGTTGAATTGCCAATATTTTCGATTGTCCGGAATAAGTAATTATATGTTCAACTGTCAATGTTTCCGATTGTCCGGAATATAATGAACATAATTATGTTGAACTATCACTTTATTTATGCATTATTAATTATAATGCCATATTAAATACATAAATCAGCCATGGCCAATTATGCCAAAAAATAGCTCATAATTAAAGATGATTCTCAGTCAGTCTTTCTATGTTTTTATGAATCCCACCTTTTGTAATATTTACATATTACTTATAACCTGTTACCCAAATATCATTTTCTAACATTTATCAGCAGTTATATGCTGTTTATTGGTGTAGGCCTTCAATCTAATTACAGGCCATATTCCCAATATTCAAGAGCAATCAGCCAAACGTTTCCAATGTAATATTTTTAGCCCAAAGCACTAGCTGTTTAAAGTTTTCCTTGTTCGGAAACTCTGCCACAAGACCATTTCTCCAGCTACAATGCGCAATGTTGAAGCGGCAGCCTCTAACTACAGACGTCTGGAACACCGTGACGGACGTGCTGTAACTTCAAAGTGCATCACAGCTATTGTAGGTGAGTCTAGTATTGTGACTGGCACTGGCAGAACGAATTTATTGGCAGCAAACATACACCAAAGCATGGCGGTTCTTTTGTGTCATTTCTTACTGTCGTCCAGCGTTTTTGTTTCGTTATTTCGCCGGCGTTTTTCTGCTAAGCAATAATGAAAATTAAAAATGGCACAATCGGGCCACCCTATTAATGGACTTAACTTCTTGTAATCCATGGAAAGTGCATGGCTGGCGTAATGCTGATAGATATATGAAGGAATAAAGAAGAATCGTAAGACTGTTAGTTATTTGACCGTTGTCAACAATGTATACTTAATTGATTTTTTAAAAGTATATTTTCCATGTATTATGAATTTGTGCTATATAATTATGATAAGCGCAATATACAGCCATTAATGTTTTAAAGAGGTCACCTCAGGCATTTTTGTTCTGGTCTAGGGATCCGACTTAAGACTGACAAATAAGTAACATATTCTGTACTTTTATCCAATTCGTTTGAACGAATAGTCTACAGCATGTTGTCATAGACAGGTGCTATTGATTCAACTGTCTCACGTTCCGCTTTAACGAACGTTGTTTATTACAAATCAGATTGTTGATCCTGGTGGTTATTAAGACCTCCAGACAAAATACTCTGATTAGATGACTATGCAGAACATACTTTATAACAGTTAACATTAAAGCCGGACTGTGATTATTTTAGCTATTCTCATTGTATATACTTGCTGTGACGTCACTATGTAAATATCACATCCTCTTTAGGGTGCCAGTGGATATTATCAAACCGAGAATGTAATGATATTATCATTTCGAGGGTTGATAATATCCACTGGCACCCCCAAGAGGATGTGATATTTATTTTATTATCCGAACACATACTCCTTATATACTAATATACTCGATAATGAAGAAAAAATTGTTGTTGTTTATGAAAAAATCTATTTTTAGAACTGAGCTTTTCAAAAAGCTAGCGGGCTGATATTTTGCGCTGTCACCCGCTATGACGCGTTGAGGGTGATAGCGCGAAATATCAACCCGGTATGGGGATTTTACATGGAGTGTTTACAGTGCGGTATAATAATACTATTTATTGACCCCTATACTCCATAATCCGGGAATATTACTGTTTAATTCCCAAAGTCAATGGATTATAACCAGTTATCGGAAGGAGGGACTTCTGACCCGATTCCACGAGGTGGTATTTTTTTATTGTTCACGCAAAGTTATAGGCATCATACATACGTGAGGTATAATAAACAGGTATATTACCATTTTAGACATGGCATCTGATTGTCAAACAACATATATACTAAAAACAAACCATTTGGCCGTACCATCTCACCAGTGTATGCATAAGCGCAGTGTTCATGGGATTCTATTCTATTCTAATGATATAATTGAGTAACTCCAAACATTATATGACTTTAAGAACTTCGGGAACTGTTTCATTTAACGTTTTAATAAGCATATTCCGCATTTAATTAAGATAGTAAAATTCTCTAAATTAATTGATTTCTGTTTATAATTGTTATATAAGTTCCTACCTTTCTATTATGATTGTGTTTTATCTATTACAGTATAAAACTATAAAGAAACCAGAAATGTGTCCATGGGACTCGGATGTCCCCACTGAAAACAATCAGTGTAAAACGTAAAATTTGACAAAAGGGGTCATTAATACTGGGTCGATTTTGATGCCGAAACGATATGCACATCTTGACAAACATCATAGGTAAGCATCCTGTAAAATTTTTAAGCAATCGGTTAAAACATTACGGGAGGATAAAGACACACAAGATATTTTCACGTACAATTTGATGAAAAGGGGCCATAACTCCGGTAACACTGAGCGATTTTGACGCCGAAACGATATGCACATCTTGACATCATAGGTAAGCATTCTGTGAAGTTTTGAAGCAGTCGGTTGAAAAGTGTGGGAGTAGATAGACACACAAGATATTTTCACGTAAAATTTGACGAAAAAGGGACCATAACGATATGCACATATTGACATCATAGGTAGGCATCCTGTAAAGTTTCAAAGCAATCGGTTGAACATGTGGGAGGAGATAGACACACAATCTGTTCGGGACGGAAGGACGGGCGGAAGGACTCGGTGGTGGTGGCATAAAAATGACAATAACTTTGAATGATGAGATTAAACCTATTCAAAGAAAACAGTATTGTGACTGTTTCAAGCATACTAGTTAAATGTCCAGTCATGTGTTATGTAATTTGTGCAGCTTTCTGACTTGTTTTATTATTTGCCTGGAGAACCAGGCAAGTAATATATATTTTTTTGAGAATATATTTGGTTTGTGAACAGGAATGAGAAATAATTAATGGTAGACACTTTTTAATTTGTTCTGGACTTATTTCAGTAAATTGTCTGATATTTTATCTATATTGTAATCGGAATCCATGTGACGATGTAAAACTGGTAGCGGATTGTTCACTTTATGTACGAACTATTGAGGTAGAAACAAGTATAACACCGAACAAGAAATGCGGCTTTCACAGAACATTGTAAACCCCAAAACACGCAAAACGACACACATGAATGTCAATATTAAGGAATAAAGGCATATGACGTCACAAACACAAAAAATGGTTGACAATAGGGCTACCGCCTTGGAACGGTCAGTGGCAAAAAAGGCCACTGGGAGTTTAAAACGGCTTGTTTATGTACCGTGCGTTTACCAACATTATAATTTCTCCCAGTTACATGTTTATAATACGGCTCCTTGCTTTAGAAATGTTGCATTCGCAACATCTCGAAAACTACTTCGAATGTTTCCATATTGGTAAACTGTTTCGAATGTTTCCATATTGGTTACGTCATTTTAGCATGACGCGCCTGGGATTCCCGCCTAAACGAATATAAAAGTTATCATCCAAATTTTAATTTTGCAATGTCATTCAGCCGAATGCTCGATCTATAGTTTATTTACATGAAAGCAGTGATAGAAGAAGAACTTTTATTAGCCTCGTCATAGGTCTATTTGGGTCGAGGCCATCCCAAATAAACCTTACAAAGTACATACATATTATGCAATAAGTCATATATGACTCTTGAGCACTAATTTTAAACAATTTTATAACATATTACTTAGAATCATGTACTGAAACTAAAACCTTCATCTGTAAGTGTGGCTAACTAACGGAAATATTACAGCTAAGCAACAGTGCACTATATTTTGTGCCGGGGCCTTCCGGCGATCAAAATGTCAAGATTTTGAACATAAAGGTTTACCACCACTAATTACATGTAAGCCTCCGAGGTGTAGTCGAATGTAGTTGCTATAATAAAAAGTAATATCTCCTTTTTTGATGAAAACGGGAATTATAATTAGGGGAAAATTGCCCATTTCTATTCGATTTTATGGTTGTATGTATAAGAAGAGTATCAATACGTTTTACTGGATCTTCGAAATTTTGACTCTATGCTTACACTTTGTGAGCAACTATCAATGAAAACAGCTGTACTCTTGATCTGTTTAGTAAACAAACAAGTACTTTCTTACATGTCTTGTGACCCCACCTTTTCTGGTGATTTTTCAAGTGGAAAATTAGTTTTCTATATGAACATTACACTGCTGCATTATCCATACTTGAGCTGAATTTGCAGCAAATCATTAATATGTGACACTTTAACACTGGTGTCTATGGGGAAAATAATTAGTGATATAATACCTAAAGAAGCGTCGATACACTTGAGGCGTGATCCGGAAGAATGACGGGATTGGCCGCGTTTTCACGATTGGAAATGCAGCATATCCACTGGTTCATACAATACTGGCACATGAATATATGTGAAATGAATTTAGAGTTAGTAACTTTTTATTCGAAGCTTCAACCAATAACAAAAAGGCGATGTTTTTGGCTGGCCGGTTTTCATGTTTATATCGTATTTCTAGAGTTAGGATTTGCAATTACATGTTAGTTTTATATATACCTTATCGTTCGTCGAATTTGAAGCGGTGTGCATATGTTGTAAAATTAGCGTGATGTTGGCGGGTGAGTGACTTTAGAATTGTGATTCATGGCATTTGTTTAAAATTGTGTTGCATGGCATCAATTCTCTTTTAATTAATGTTTGCTGTCGTCTGCTATGGTGGAAATAAAAATATATGTTATATAAAAACCTATCAGAACAACATACGAACTCATTGACTGTTATACCCCATCTGCCAAGGGGATCCACACAGGAAGTCCTCTGAATTTAATTGCGGCCTTTGCATTACTTTATGCTTGCAGCTGACATCAGTTGATACCGAGATGTGGTCTCACAGTGGCATGTCAATGGACCGTATCTATTTCATTAGCATTCGGTTTACAAGTTATACATGAATTTCAGTATCATGTTTGGAGAGTTATGAGTCAAAGTAGCTTACAGGAAATAAAGGCTTCGAAATAAAATGAAATTTATTTATTGTTTGACTTCAATCTAAGCAATTATTGTTATAAAAAACAAACATTTATCCAATGCCTGAAAGTCACATATCTGATGTTAGTCAATGCCAAACGCATCTGCAGTTTAGATCTCATATATGCCTGGAAACATTAAAACTGCAGTGATAAACGTACATAAACAAGTGGAACAGGATATGTAGTTTTTATGTTTGTAATTAAGGAATTGGTTTGTTTCGCGTTTCTCATTAGTCTAGAAGCATTCACGTGTGATGAAATAGTTTTGGCCATTCTCACTGGAAATATGCCAACTGTCCAATAGTTCATCACGTGGCCGTGCAATAGTAAATCTAGCGTAAATCTAGCGTGCAATAGTACATCTTTGTCATTGACGCGCTTTTTAAAAAAACATAGAAAATAGTCCCGTGACAATGCAATAGCCGATCTGTGTCAGTGACGCGCTTGTTTAAAGGAACAAAGGAACCAGATACATTGTTTACACGGCTCACACTCCAAATTGTAATTGTATTAGTAAAAAATCAAAACTGTTATATTTTATGATATATAATAAAACAACTATTTAATGCCTTAGGAGTCAATGGATTAGAACTAGTTATCCTCGGGAGTGACAACTTACACTCGGCGTTCCACCTCGTGCAATAATACCCTTCTCGGGTCAGTAGTCACTCCCTCTGATAAATAGTTCTAAGGAATTAAATAGTTGTATACTATTTTGATGAATGAAACGACAGATGCATCTGTTGCAGCATAGTCGTAATACATTTGGAAGTCCAGGAAACCCTAGGTACATATATATGAAAGTTTCAGGCTGCCCCTCGTCGATAGAGTAAAAGTAGATATAAAAGAACAGGACATGTAGCATTCACAGAACACAGTTAAGCAAAAAAAATCAAAACCAAAAACAATTACAAGGTTTAATAGAAACATAGTAAATGATACCACAAACATCAAAGGTTGACACTGGGGTACAGCCTTGGAGCGATGAGTGATACAATTACCGCTGTAGTTTAAACCAGATTCTAGGTTGCATCAAGACTCACTCTTCTCATATTGTCATCCCCGTTAAAGGGGACCGCGCCAGCTAAGAATTCTCCTACATGCTACGTATATATACTCTAACAAAATCGGAAACATCACAAGGCGATATAAGTAAAACACAAAGATGATCATGTATATATGCATACAAAACAGAAACCTTTGCTTCACTGAGTTTTCTAGTTTTAAAGACAATATATAAAAGTACTATGCCTTTTAAAATATTATACAATTATGGACTTTTCAGCTGTTATACATGATGTGATATGCACCAAAAGGTACATATCAACATCATGTATAACAGCTGAAAAGTCCATAACTGTTTTATTATATAACCCTCAATTTACAATTATATAAAACAGGTCAATATCAAAAAAACAATTATATAAAACAGGTCAATATCAAAAAAACAGGTCAATATCAAAAAAACAGGTCAATATCGCTAGATATTTTTTCTAAAAAATTACTTTTTAGCCAATGAAAACGCGTCTATTTATAGGTTATATAATAAAGGCTGGTATATCATGAGAAAACAACTGCACTTAAAACCGAAATTATCATTAGTCGTGTCTGGGACCATATATCAACTTCAGTGTTTATGCTTACTTTTTTTTAATTAGTGAGATTTATCTTTCTTATGATTTTAATAAATGGCAAGACAACACGGTTTGTATGGACACATTTGGAATGTTAGTATGCTTTATTTATTTTGAAGGCCACTGTTTTAATTCTGTAATTTAAAGACGCAATCATATGACCTGCCTGACACATGATCGGATATGTTTTAATGTGGCCAGACCTGAAATTTACAGATGATGGCAAACTATATTTCGCCATTTACAAACTAACACGTATATGATGCATCTCCATACATACTTCCGGCCAGTAAGACACATGGGCATTTCAAGAGTTGCATGGATGTTTCCAAAACAATGCAAAAAAGAACACAAGCTATTAACAATACCACTAATATATCAAATTGACAATAGGGTAAGAGTAACTTTTGTGCACCCTAAATCCTGGTTTAAATCCCCAAACGCCCTTTTTGGTACTGACCACGCCAAAGCGGTACCCCTATTTTCAACTCGTGTATGTATGTGGTGTCACAAACCTTGCTTTAGCCTTGTAATTATCATCTTTTTATGCGTGTTTTTTGACTGAATGTGAATGTTACATTTCCTTCGACATTTACATTAACTTTTACTCTTTCGATGAGGGCAGCTTGAAACTTACAAATATCTGTACTGAGGGTTCCCTGGACTTCCATAAAATAGTGTGATTACGAGTCATTTTAAACTATTGACGAATTCGATACATTCATCAAAAATAGCTCTATTTATCTTTCACACAGACGGGAAACAAAACAATTCCGAAACTACAGATATAAAAACTAAGAGAGAAACTGCAACTGAATAACGCATAACCAGCAGTTCCGTCTACGTCAAAGCAATCATTTAGACAAAAGAATCCACCTGAATCGATGTATGTGTTTTGAAGTTGCTGTTTCTATTTCTGTATTAAAGGAATTACTTTTTCCCAGTTAGTTTGCCACATAAATAGTGCTATATTTGATGTATTCATCAGACGAATTCGTCCTTATTCGGACTGACTAATGTACCTGTTGATGCCGAGTCTTTACCCCTACTGTTGTATTGATGTTAATGGCACCCTCAGTACAAATGTTTGCATGTTCCAAGCTGCTCAGCGAAAGAGTAAAGTTAGATATTAGTGGTTTTAAATATGTTTTACATGTTTTTACCTAATACATGTTCAATAAAAACTTCTGCCGAGGGACACGTTGCATTTATTATCGATAACAAGTGTCCCATAGCCTAAGCAACTGTGGCTTTTACGCGGTGGTTTTATTCAGCTGCCCTCGTCATCTGACCCTTATATGGATTTAGTATATGTCTATGGTTAACAGACTGTGAACCATGTAGCTGATGATAAGCATGCATTACAACTTCAATTCCTAGTGAACGAGTCTAAAAATCTTGACTGGTATAAATACATATTTTGTAACGTTAAAAGGTTCTCGCTTTACTTGCTGAAATGACGTTTTCCTAGATCTGTCTACTGAAGTGTAGCATGCGATAATATTTCCGGGATCTTTACGTCTGTTTTTTTTTACGAGCATAAAGGAAATATAATTGAAACTGAATGAAACCGCAAGTATTGGAATGGAATAAGAGCAAATGTATTTTCATGTAATAATACCCATAAATCCATGAATATATAACGAGAGAGTTAAGTGTTAAATCGGTATTCCCGTATTCCTGATCGTTGCCAGTGTTGTTTGCCCCTTTTATACTTCGAAAACTTGGTTAAGGTTTGTACATTGTATTCAAGCTTGGTTTAATTTTGTATACATCTAAGCTTGGTTCAAGTTATTATGTAAACTTGCATCTCACAAACTACTTTAGGTAATAAATTGAAACTTCACACATGCATTCTGCATCATAAGTCAACACCACAGAGCCAGGTTCTATAACTTTTGCTTTTATTTTAACAAAATAATGTTCACTTTAATACTTAAGAAAAACTTTAAGTTTGGATATAAGCTTGGAACTCGCAATCTACATAATGGATTGAATGAACTTCACGCATGCATTATTCATTATAAGACCACAAGAAGGAGCCATGTTACATAAATCATTGATGTTATTTTAACAAAATTAAGGCCCTTTGTTACTTAATAAAAAAAGCAGTTTCGCCTTGTCCAATCACTTTAAAAAATGATTTTTAGTGTGTATCGATTTTCATTTGAAGGAGGATATCAATAAAACCTTGGCCAGGTTTCAAAATAAACAATAAAATAAACAATATTGACGCATTCATTGTGTAGTTATTGCTTTTGATACTTTAAAATAACAACACTTATTTCTGCTTGATAACTTTCATAATTTCAATAATTATTTCAAAGAACAGCAAAAACAATTGTTTGCATTCCTATCAGTTCTCAGGCCAATATTCATGTTTATTTATTACGGCAGCCTTTTTACCTTGCTTGTGTCTCTTGTTACTGCTTTGTTAAAAGTCAATGCGGCGTTTTATGTGTATTGTTGTTATTGCTTTGTCAATGCAGTTATTGGAATTAACATGTGGTTACAAATTACATAAGACTAGTATGCGTTATAGTCTTCACAAGCCTGATTAGTACATTTGAACACCTATAAAGCTTGTCTTTTGCAAACGAATAGTCAGGGAAGTAGCTAGGGACTTTCGAATATGTACGCAAACAGACTAGGTGGTCCGGGAGCTTGCTCCCAGTGAATTTCTTTTCCTAGACCGTCTGAAGGCCTTTCCGCATCAAAATGAGGCTGATTTTGCCTCTGAATTAATTTATTTTTTTCTAGAAAAAAATATTTAAAAAATGAGCTGAACGAAGGAACCCTTCTAGCTCTAGTTTTTATTGCATTTTTTAATTTTTATTTTTTTTCAATATTTGGGACAATGCAACTGCGTACTTTGCGTACAGGTATATACGCGCCTGATAGTGAAGGGGTCTCTTTCGCGCGAGTGCATGCTAAGATGTGTAAAAATTCTATGGAGCAATCATCGCAAAGTGTTGTTTTCACCCATGTATCGCTATAATATCAATACGCCATTAAGTATTAATGATCTTCGCTGATGCTGTTTCTGATATTATTCTGGTGGTATTTATCAGTCGAAAACGATATTTAATGTTATGCTGTGTTTATCTAACAAATGAATGCTTCCAGAAACATAATACTTAATAGTTGACCGAACGAACAACACGAGGTACATTGACTTTAAACATATCTATCTATATATCCTGCATCAACCTCTTTCGAGTGACCTATGCAGCTAAAACCATTCGTGAAAGTCGGGAAAGTGTTGTAGAAATATAATATGACATTTTAATTTTTCCAGGAAAAGGCTTTAAAAACCGCTCTATGAAAATCGGTTGAAAATGAATTGTTCATAAAATCTGTATGATTATACTTTAACCTTTGCTCAACTCTTTACGGATGGTCTTCTTACTCTCATGTACACGTTTTGATTGAACTTGAACTGCTCTTGCTACCGTATTGTTCATTCCCTATCGATATAGATCATACAACTATACCAAGGAGTCCATTCATTTATGGAACTAATGTGAAATCATGACAATAAATCTAGCCGTAAAACAAACAACGCATGACAGATGCCTGTCACGTGACAAGTCCAATAAAGACTGAGAAGTCCTGGAGCTAGCCAAAACCTATCGGAATTCTTCTGATTTTTCGTCTTGAGTCAACACTTGTAGACTGACGCAGCCTTTATCAACCAATCAGGAATCAATTAGAGCTATGAGAAAAAGTTCAAGATAACTGTCCGACTGTAGAACACAGATCTGCAATTAAGAAGACAACTTTCAAAGTCGCGTCAAACAAACGGTCTCACACTGATTCACTAGGTGCGCTTTGTTAGTTAGCGGTCGGGGTTTAATTCCCCGACACCCTTGGGCGCCACCGTATGCAAAATGCTGCGCGGAATATACACTGGTAGTCACGTTACAAACAATTAAGTCATTGCTTACATCAGGGCTTTATATGACGGGGATATGACACGACAGTAAAAACACTGTATTCAACTGAAAACACTTGTCGTCCAGGTAAGTGTATCTAGTATACGCTGCACAATACATTACCGTTCCAACTCGAGATTTTGTCTATTTATTTAACCGTTATTTGGAATACAATTACACCATTAGAAAGGTTTTTTATTTGGCTTTCTGGCAACGCAAAATATATAAAAGAATCAGTAAAACAATGATATATTATGTCTGTTTGTAATGTAGATAGGTGTATCGTACATCGAGGACTCTCGCATATCGCCACGATAAGCGCAGTAAAAACCGATAAATCAATTTTCTTTTTTTAACGCGTTTACGCGCATCATCATGTATTTATTGTTTTGGTCATCAAACATTTATTGTTTAATAAATATTTAAATGAGATGCATGGTTAGAAAGCCAAAATAAAAAACAACGGTTAAATAAATTGGCAAAATCTCGAGTTGGAAATGTATCGCACCTTTTCTTTTCTTAAAGCGTTTACGTGCATCACCATATGTTTATTGTTTGGTCATCAAACAATTATTTTTTAATAAATATTTAAATAAGATGCATTGTTAGAAAGCCAAACAAATTACCTTTCTAATGGTGTAATTTTATTCCAAATAACGCTTACATAAATAGAAAAAAAGCTCCAGTTGGGAAGGAAATATAACGCATTTTTTCTTTTCTAAAAGTGTTTACGCACATCACCGTGTGTTTATTGTTTTGATCATCAAACATATACATGTATTGTTTAATGAATATTTACATGAGATGCATGGTTAGAAAGCCAAATAAATAAACTTTCTATTGATTGACGTTATTTCAAACAATTCTTCAAAGGTTAAAGAAGAGAGACACAATAAAAGCGTTGCCGCAATTATAAAGCGGTTCATTTTTTTCAGTATAGATAATGTTTGTGAGGATAACAATACAGTACATTTAAATGATTTACTAAGTGGGCAACATTAAATTATCTTTATAACTTTTCTAAGGAACGACTGGTAAAACCTCGAATGCATTGTGTGAACAATTAAGAATGGTTTGATTAATGTATTCTATTGACATAACAATCGATTGAATAATTAACAAAGAAATATAAAAAGATCGGACAGGGAAAGTAGCATTAAAGGATGACAGTCTACCACAAAACACATAAACAAACAAACAAAGAAGAAGGCAAAAGTAATATTAAAATGCAAACGATATCACAAACACAAAAGGGTTGACAATAGGGCTACCGCCTTGGAACGGTCAGTGGCAAAGTAGGCCACTAGTGGTTTAAACCGGTTCTAGGGTGCACCAAACCTCACACTTACCCTACTGTCATCCCATTAAAACAGGACAGTGTAAATAAAGAAATCCCCGCCATGATCTACACGCATGTATCAACAAAAAATAATGACACCGGCAAACGTGGTAATGATAATTCGAACAACACAGCATTAGTGTTTGTTTGTTTTCTTCTCGGTTTTCAGGTCGGCTGATTTAGTAATTTAATCAGTTAAAATTGTTGACAAAATCGAAATGCAATGATTGTAAAATGCTCTCATTTCCAAGTTAGTTGCTGCGAAACGTAATTGTAAATACACTTTACACGATATTCGTGGGTTTTCGTGTTTTTAGCAAATTTTAATTGCTTTTTTTAGTGTAAAATTGAAAAAAGATGACCGATGTTCGTGCTTAAAAACTACCTTAAATACAATTTCAGTATGTATGTTATTACTTGCAATCATTAACAGGTTGCTTTAGGAACGTAATATTTATGCGCGAAAGAACGAGTGGTGCATATACCCCAATATAAATCTAATAATCTTTATTGCACACGCATTTTTAAATTGAACAGTAAAATAGGTTGTAACATATAATTTTCACCAAAAACTTTTATTTACAACATATCTATTGTCGTTACATAGTGGAAATGTTCGCAATGAAATCAACATTGTTTACATTACGTGACATACTTTCTTTGACATGAACTGAAAATTGCACCAATCACGAACGATTATACATTACACACCCAATATGACTTTACAACACGTCAATATGAGCGAATATATGAGCGAATATGAGCGAATATATGAGCGAATATTGACGTTTCCTGTTACATTGAAAGTAAACTGAGCTGGTAAATGTATGAGTATGCACTATTTATTGCATACGCATTGACAAGCCCCTTTAATTGATAAAGTTAGAAGTTTTGTTTACTTTATTAATGACAATAACATGCTTTACACTTAAATTCTTGCTTATGGCTTAACAATACCAATGACCGTTAGTAATGCGTTTTAAGTAATATATAGAGTATGGGCTCATCGAGTTGGTTGATTTAAACATGGAGATGGGCGTAGCCCATCGAGGTGTTTAAACCAATGAACGGGATGAGACCATACTCTATTTGTTTTGTAGCATGTCCATTGCAGCTGTCTGCCACTCTAACTTCCAATAACTCTAACTGGTAGTTAGAGTATACCATTTATTCTGACAGGTGTTATTTTCAATTAAACGATTTACACTGTGCACATACAAAAGGAATTCAGTGACCATGGAATCGGCTCTTTCACTCGAAATAAGACTTGCTACGCTCGTTCGTTGAATGCTTCCGCGAGTCCGACATTGGGTGAATGATTACCATGTAATTACCATGTAATTACCCAAGTTGAAAATTCAAAAACGTATTGCATTTTGTTTTTCATATTTCAATTCATATTTCAAATTAACACGTTTACGTGGTCGCTCATTTAATTTTATAATAATTATATTATCTTTATTTTAACGTATTTACTTCCCTTGTTTATATTCATTATTTATTTCATTCGGATGTTATTGTAATTCATCTTTAGAAATGAAAACTACTTGTTAGTCATTGTGGATTAGGCATTTCCACTAACGATGTGAGACCTGCAAGGATCATTATTGTATTAATAACAAACACAATACTACGACGCGTGTCTGAACGATTCCTCCTTTCAAAACCAACATATTTCCATTTTCTTTGTGTGGGCATTTCCATTATCGATGTGAGACCTGCATGGGTCATTATTGTATTAATAAAATACACAATACTTCGACGTGTGTCTGCGAAACTCCTCCTTTCAAAAAGGCAACAGAAACCAAAATATTTCCAGTTTGTGTTTTGTACATAACAGAACATGCTTGCGCGTTTATCGAAAATCAGATATAATCATCAAACAGAGCACGTTTAGTGACGGGGTCATTACACATATTCCAACTTTGCCTGTTGACTTGGAACAACTTGGCACTAACTTCATGGCTAGTACAGCTGAATATATGGGATAGTTATGTTTCACTATCAGTTGCACAGTTTACTTTGGATGTATACATGTTAAGTTTATCAAGTATTTACATTTTGCGGTACATTTTTAAGTTGACGATACTGTTTACTATAGGATGAACGTTGTGAATGTGAGCATATTAAATGAATTATAGATGGGATGCACTATTTTCGCAATCGATAAAAGGAGTAGTATTTATAAGTTTTAAACAGCTTTGGTGATTGTATACAGATTGTAGTGTTAATAAAACGCGATTGGAAATTGCTTTAAAAGATAATCTCATTTAATATACTTTGTATGCGTCATCATGTATCCTTAAGTGAATTGAAACGATACATGACTAATTTATTAGGTAGCCTTTCAAGATAAGCCGTCGCCGTTTTCAAAAAAAGTGTATTTATATGTATTTGATACGAGAATAGCTTTTTTTTATGAAACCCAAATATGTGCCGATTTCGTATTCAGCCAGACGTATCTATGAAAGCAAAATAATTAATGTTATTAAATATAACATCACAACAGCCTTGATCATTCAAATATAAAAAAAACAAAAAACAAATCAACAAAAATATAGACATGTTTTGCCGGGGAAAAAAACAACCTTAAAGAAACCCATCCATTTAACGGACAAATATAAAGCAAAAACGCACCAACAATATTTATCATCGAACATTATAAAGAATACATAGATGGATTACATGGAAAAGAATAAAATAACAAACTGAACGGAATAATAGAAAAAAAAGTATTTATACAGAGGACAACCATTGTTGACTTTATAATACAAATACTGTATTGCTTGGGCATATTGAAAGAAACAGACTTATCTGAAAGAAAACAAATAACACTATAACAATTATTTCGATAGAGCTGCTACATCGTTGGACAAGAATGAATGGAATACTTTGGATTGTGCTGAAATGGGCTCTTGCCTTAGCCATAGCTCCAGGTACGGTTTTGATTACATCTTCTTCTGAATCACATAGATTGTTTAATATACAGTTTTGACCATTGGAATGTTTTCAAATTAATTATATTCCATATTGGCCTCATCGTTTTCAGAGACATTTTCTGAAGCCGTTTCATAGAATATTTAAACTTCATACACTTAAACGTACTGTATTCTGAAACAGGTTTATGTCTTTCGTTTTTTAAAAGTGCAATAAAGTAATTGATGCGGTTTCTAAAATTCACAAACGTGTTGAACAACTTGACGTCCACATTCATTGTTTAAAATCGCATTTTCTATCGAGTTTGGTTTGCAAAATATGTTACCCTTAACATTCAAACAACGATTTCTGAGTAAATATTGTAAATTGTCTTATTTCCCCAATTACAATAATGTATAGCAATACAATTTTTTTGATTGAAACGCCTCCTGTGCACATCTGATGAACTACAAAGAAGTTTTTCTGCATGTAAAAAATAATCATGCTATTGTTCTATGTATATGTGTAAAAGGAGACAAACTCAAGGACTCGTACTGGAACAAACAGTCAGCGCACATAAGTAAAGGTCTTGTGGTACCGATGATTTAGTCTTGTGGTACCGATGATTTAGTCGTGTGGTACCGATGATTTTGTCTTGTGGTACCGATGATTTAGTCTTTTGGTACCGATGATTTAGTCGTGTGGTACCGATGATTTAGTCTTGTGGTACCGATGATTTAGTCGTGTGGTACCGATGATTTAGTCTTGTGGTACCGATGATTTAGTCGTGTGGTACCGATGATTTTGTCTTGTGGTACCGATGATTTAGTCTTTTGGTACCGATGATTTAGTCGTGTGGTACCGATGATTTAGTCTTGTGGTACCGATGATTTAGTCGTGTGGTACCGATGATTTAGTCTTGTTGATTTAGTCTTGTGGTACCGATGATTTAGTATTGTGGTACCGATGATTTAGTCATACGATTTAGTCGTGTGGTACCGATGATTTAGTCGTGTGGTACCGATGATTTAGTCTTGTGGTACCAATGATTTAGTCATATTAACTAAAAATAAATCGGTATTAACCCTTCCCTTTAGAATACTCGTAGACATCTGTCTAACTAGCTCCAGATAGTGTAGTAGCGGTCTTTAGACCACCAAGCTCGTCGCGTGATTATTTAAGGCGTATTTTATGCAATTTTGGCCTGCCGGAAAACGTATATAATAGGTAGACATATGTTTTTTTTTGTGTTTTTTTTCACCAAAACGATTTTTTACATAAGCCATATTTTTGTTTCATTCATGGAGTATTGAGTTGTGTAGAGGAAATATATTTTCATTTTGAGAGTCAGATCAGCAGCATATTGTATACGCTCAAAGACATAACTTCTCACCATGAATAGAAAGTAACGTTCATTCACTGCAGATGATCTGCGTCGAAAAAGTTTCGAACATGACAGCAAAATGTACACAAGCAAGAACCTTAATCAATTGCGTTATTCAAATGTTTTTGTTTCGATTTGTTATCATCAGTTTTCCAAGACCCAACAATTACTTTTGTGAATAATCAATCCCGATTTGAATTCGCAACTGTCTCGTCGATTTCCGTAACATGCCAACTCGAACTGTTACGGAAATTGACGAGTCACTTCAGAGAGAGCTCGGCTTTTATTGGATCCTTAATGTAACCGGAATTTTAAATACTTTAGCTGTAGAAAATATATATAAAAAATGCGGTTATTTTACACTTCCTTGACCTAAAATACAGGGTTTATTTGTCCGATGTGTTTGTAAATTTCTAGGAAAAACGTATTTATTTGTAGAATTTAGAAAAAAATTACTTCTGTTGTACAGCCGTCAGAGCACAGGATATTGTTCATATGTTTTTTTACGTCATTTTCAACACATGTGAGATTATATATGACGGTCGATTTTTTGTGGTGGAGGCAGACCACCCACTTTTCCTGCGTAGAACCAGTACTGTACACCTCCTGCCATCCATAAGAATCGACACTTCCTCACTTACAAGTCGAGCTCCCAGTGGGATTAGAACCCACAGCGGTGAGAGGCGAAGGGTCGTTAACCATTCGGCCACGGAGGATATACTCCGTATATTATTAACTAACGAACGTAGGCAAATCCGAGATTTTCGCCATTATAATCGTACACTTCAAATTGTACAAGATACGGTTAAGAACGCTGTAATGTCTTAGCATATGAACTATTTTCTTTAAATAAACAATTTTGTTTCGATTTATTTACTCAATACGAACATTTCAATAGTATGTGTGTAGTAAGCCTTCAGATTATTTGAAGTTATTTAAACAATTCTTTGTCTTTGTATAAATCGTTGGATGGTAGTAGGCTTAAACGCATAATTGGTACAGCAACATCAACATAATCATCAGGGCCTAAATTCATCAAATTGTTTAGCACAAGAATCAGACTCGGACTCAAAATCTCATTTTTTTGCAAACCCTATCCACACAAAAGTTTGGGTAAGAATTATGATTTTCAGACATTTTCCGTTAAATTACCTTTACAATTACTCGTTTCTGTAAGTAAATATAGTAATTTAAAAAATTAAAATGTTTGAGTCGAGTCCGATTCTTGTGCTCAAAAGTTTGATGAATATTAGGCCTGGTCAAATAAGCTGTGAGCTGGTGAGGATACTTCAGGTTACTCTTCTGTGGAATATGTACGCAGCAGGGACAGGTTATTGTATTATAACGAGAATATATACGCAGCGGGGACAGGTTATTGTATTATAACGAGAATATGTACGCAGCAGGGACAGGTTATTGTATTATAACGAGAATATATACGCAGCGGGGACAGGTTATTGTATTATAACGAGAATATGTACGCAGCGGGGACAGGTTATTGTATTATAACGAGAATATATACGCAGCGGGGACAGGTTATTGTATTATAACGAGAATATATCCGCAGCGGGGACAGGTTATTGTATTATAACGAGAATATGTACGCAGCGGGGACAGGTTATTGTATTATAACGAGAATATATACGCAGCGGGGACAGGTTATTGTATTATAACGAAAGATAGTGCTGCGAGGTTTAAAATGGATATACTTACATTTTCTTCATTTTTAGCGAAATGTCTTCATTTTAATATGATGTTCGTTTACAGGCAGATACCTAGCATAATTATTTATAATATATTCCTCAAATTGCATGCCTTAACTCGGTTTATTAAGACCAATATGCTGCAAAAACATGTTTTGTGCACCGAAGATTTTATAGGATCAGCTGTACTAAAACTGGGATCGATATACATGAAATACGAAATATGGCATCATCAAATTATTAATTCGTTCGAAAGGTGGTGAATTTAACGTTCACAAAATAACAGTTTTAAGGATATAAAGTACTACGGTGCTAATGCTTTAGAAAATGGCGATGTTAAGCACTATTTTGGGATAAATATCGATTACATTTGTTGCGTCAACTAGTACATTTAGTTAAAACACCTTTTTTTCTTCAGAACGGTAGGTGAAATTGTTCCTGCAACTGGATGAATATACAGAGATATGGGCGTTTATTTAACAATAATTCTTTTTAGGTGTCAATTCCCAGTGGAAGACAATAGTGATATGGGGTTCCTAGTGGCGGTTTCCCTTTGGTTACGGGTCCAGGGGAAACTGCATTAATGTTCGAGACGGCATGTGGTTGAATTTCATGAATTTTAGCTTAGATGTGTAGGGCCCCATTCCAAGTGAAATATGTATTTGGTTTTGTACACTGATACATCTGGAAATATGTTTTAAACAGAGGACCGCAAATGGTAGATTATTTTCTACTCTACAATTTGTCATAACAACTTCAGCACGCAAGATATATGTTAGCTGTAGCTGCGATCACTTTATTTTGAAATTAAATAACTACTTATTGGGTTTAATTTTCACTTTAACATCATGAAAATATCCTTGTTTTAAATTCTGGGTGAAAACAAAGCAAGATTGCTGTATGTTTCTTTGAATCAGATCGCTATATTTCGTACATAAGCGCTATATTTCGTACTAACAGCTATCGATGCAGATCCTAACGTTTAGTACGGCGATCCCATTTGCTTCGTAGCGTACAGAAACAACAATGTTGAAAGTTTCTAAGTGCTTTAATTTAATTAGTTGCCTTTTGTTTATCACGTGTTGTATACATACTTTCTACAAATTATGACAAAGAAATGGAATAACTAGAAATAAATAACACAATTTACGATACTGAAACGATAGGAATGATGGTCGGATACCACTTTTAATAATTCCAAGTAATATTTGTCTCTAAAATTGTCGCAGTGCCATGATAAGCCGCACAAAGCAAACACAATCAATATGTGTTTACAAATTTCATTGATCCTACCTTTCGTACTATGCACTAACCTGTTCCCGCAATGTACATATCCCCCAGGACTATGCACTAACCTGTTCCCGCAATGTACAGATCCCCCAGGAGTGGATTAAACCAAGTTGCGCATTTTAAAACAAACTTAATGCACCTGGTATGCATATAGCTGTTTTGCATAATAGTTGCTGTTGGACAACGGTTGGAGGGAGGGTTAATGGTCTTTGGGGATAATTAGGTAGGGTGCACTTTCGAAAACACTTTCGAAAAAGTTTTCTTATTGCATGTATGTGCAAAACCTTTCTATAGATTTTTCCCATTCTTAATTATAGTGACTGAAGAACATGAGGACATCGCATATGTGTGCACTCCTGGCGGGTGTCAGATCGCCTTTGATTTTGTAGTTTTTATCAGTACATAATCAGATGCTTTACGTTTACAGAACTAATCAATACTTTTCTTCAATTACCAAAACAACAAACAAAAAACAACAAAAAAAAACAGCAAAAAAACCACACTAAAAAACAACAACAACAAAAAAAATACACAAAAAACAACAACAAAAAAGCAAAACAACATATGTACGTTCACAATGAAGTGTTTTGTACTGCCAAAGAAGAGTTACCATTTACTGATATTTTTTTCCGTATATTACTATTATTTCTGCTAGTAAATATATATTTCAGATGCCAATGGATTTTAGTATGCCAAGAGGTGCACTGAACCCGTTTTTAACTAATGTGGGTCTAATATTGCTTCACAAGTCGAAGACATATCCACAAATGACAGTCGGATTTTCCGGTCATATGTGGCTCAATAGAATGTATTCAAACACCTATGTTTATAAGGCTGTTAATTTGTTAAATATATAGCATTCGTGTGTGTGTACTTATGTGTATATGCACATGCATGTATGTGTATATATGTGTGTACATATGTATATGCATATGTGTCTTGCAGGGTCCTGAATACTTGGGTGTTACACTTTTGTTGCTGTTTTTTTGCTTATATGTAATTCCATATGTTATCTTAATTGCTATCATATGATTTGATTTCCTGTTTGTTCATTGTCATGTTCACATGCTTATGAATACCACGACAATAAAACTATATTCTAATCTAGTCATTGCTGTTGCAACTGTTAACTTAAACACAAAAATGTTTTTCTTATTATAGTCTTATCTGTATTTACTTTCTAGCTTCATCTATATATACCACAATGTTATAGACCGACTAACTTCTCCAGAAGTACTAACAATATTACGCCCTAACTCCTTAGTGCATTTTAAGTACTTTAATCATTAATATGTGACATTTTAACATTGGTGTCAATGGGAAAATATTTGGTGGTTTCTACATGCAGTTAAAAGCTGAGTTATATTCTCACATATTGTCAATAAAAAAACCCACATCGTTAACTATTAAGTCAAGAGCGCTATTATATATAATGAAAAGCAATTGTGCTATGAATGGGCAGATATTTCATCAACATATCTCGTCAAACATTTTCTTGAATAGCGCATGTAAATTGGCCCAATGGCAAATATGTAGCAATTACAATCCATACAATTAAAACTGGTTATTCTGCAGTAATGGTTCCTTTGATACGAACGAATATAACGTTGACGGAACAACATTGGCATGAAAATGTCTATTAATCATTTCTTCTGGAGAAATAAAGCACTAAAAGGAGATGCAAAAAAACAAACAAACAGGAAATGCAGAATTCACGGAATGCAGCCAACAACAATGCGAATTATAGATTTAACATGGCTTCTGTGAGTGTATTAAAGTCATGACTTATTTATCGTAATACACTAGTGTATTACAGATGAGATTAGAATGAGAGCCGACTCACTGTGTTTGTGTACAATAAACATTAGCCCAGTCAATTTACACGTATATCATACGATACGTTCAGACAGATCTTACTGTTTATCATTATCTGATTTTTTACGTCATAAAATAAATATATATTAATTTCATTTAGTTTATGTGTCGCATTATTGTAAAACGAGCGAGTTATATTCGCGTTTCGGAGCGGATGTTTTGTAAACAAACGAACGATCATGATTTTTCCAACATAAACAACATTAAAGTGAAAGTTTCACGTGTGATCTTACATGAGTGACTGTCTATAATTTACATTGGTTTAAATATATTTTATTTCACACGTTTTACAACATAATATGTGTACACACTAGATCGAAAAACTAAAATAAATACTTATGATGTTCTTCTCCTAGAATTGATTTATATATTATATACAGAACAAAACAAGTTTAGCACGACTTTGTAGGGACATACGTTAAAGATCTGACCATTGATATAATTGTTCGGAGATATTAGAAACGCCAGGTAAGGATGGATTTTCATTTTTGTTTTGGTTATTATTTTCTAAGCGAAGTACCAGAATTACCTCCCATATATTAAAAACGTATTTCATTATACAAACGTATTGCTTTGAACGAATTTAATGTTTAGCATTGACAAGAATTGCCCCATTCTATCATTGTTTAAAAAAAGCTGAAATGTGTTCACAGAAGAGTGTTATTCTCAAACAAAAACATTCCAAATTTCGTAATTTTAAAATTACACCCTTTTCATTGAAATGAGAACGATTTTCGATGGCTTATAAAAATATGTTTCCATCATATTTGCTCTGTTTGTATCACCGATTTTGTTCACAAATGACTTTGTAACATTGTTTTGGTCATATCTATGTCATTTTATCATTGACCCCGAACAGGCACGGCTCTGTATCTCAACTATGGACATTACATGCATTTTATGTGCTAAATTTATTTTGCTTAGTATATCTAATGAAAGAAATAAGTTAAGCACGGTCTTTTGCATATCTAGTTTAAAGAAACTGAATGTTTATTTTATAATGTGAAGCATTTGATAACTTTGGCATGTCAGAAGGTGTTCTTGCTTTTCACTTATGTGATTCAACGTAAGTATCAGAGTTATCTCCCATTTATATGAAAACAACATTTTTCACCCTAAAAATAAGAATATTATCAAGAACAGGGTTAAACGTTATTAAATAACTATTCTTGATTTCGAGTGATAAAAAACGCAAAAACAATTGACATTAACCTTGTCATTATAATGAAATTACGAACCAAACTTTTAAATTTTAAAATTATCTCCCTTTATATTGAAATAAGTATAATTTCTGTAAAGCAGGTACATGTAAATTAAAACATGTTGCTACTTTTTTCACAGAAATCGTTTTAAAAATAAGGTCCTGCCAACACTTGTTAATTATGTTAATTATGTTAATTATTGTTAATTATTGTTAATGGCGGCTGAAGCACATATCCTTGAATCTGCTCAATGGCATTTACCATGCTATTTATGTGCTAAACATATTTCTTTCAGAATATTTGACTTTAATAAACTCGTTAGATAACAAGATAGAATACTCTTCAGAGCCTTGTATCCTATCATTTTAGACAACTCGTTATCCAACTCGTATATTAACGTCAATAATACACAGTCACTCATGTAAGATCCTCCATATATATAGAAAATGTTAATTATGTAACGAAAATGTGCAATATGAGTTAATTAAGGACCCTATTTCCCAACGTTAAATGATCATTGAAAAGGCACGGGAAACTTGCTGATTTACTGCTAACATGCTACATGACCGATTAGCTCAGGTATATAAACTGAGACCTGAGTTACGTTTTTCTCTTTGAAAAGTATTAGTATAGTTTGTAGTTCAATAATATTTAATTCGGGATATATTTCCATCCACTTTCAACGCTTTTTATGCTGTTTTTTTAATTTTTAATTTTTCAGTCTATCCCGAAGTTAAATCGCTAAGCCGAATTTTCCGTTAGCAAAATGTGTTAATTCATCGTTTTATCAAATAATGCATATATAGTCAAAGAGGAACACACAACTGACTGAACTGCCACCTACTTTTCATTAAAACAATCCAATTAGTAGATTAATTCCACGCACAAACTTTTCTCTATTGACATGCCATAGTAATTGAAAATGAAATGGCCGCCTGAGTGATTACGTTGAATCTATGGATTAAAATTAAACGAAATGAAAAACAATAATTATTCGTACTCATTCGTACTACATCCGTTCCGTACCCATATCGTTACCTTTTGTCGATTTAACATTTTAGTTGAAATGGAAATGAAGCGTAGCTTGAAGTATGGTATTTGTTAATTAAGTAAAACAATTTCAAATAACAAAACATATTTTTTTTATAAAATAATAGATCAACAAGAATAATACATACTTCAAAAGTGTAGTACATGTAAAACATTTAAATGTTCAGTATGTTGCTCTTTTTTAACCAGGACCTGTCTATCTACAGTCCCTGTTTTAACTTAAAAAAAAGAAAAGAATAAAAACCTTTTCTAGACTTTCTTCTCGCTTTTCATCCCAAACAATGGTGGACAGCACGGTGGTAATGGCTACATACTTAAATCATCTGAAAGATGGTATACTTACAAAAATACACAAATATCACAGAGTGAGGGGGCATCTAGGGAGAGGGAAGGGTAAGTGTGTTTGTGTGCGTTAGCGGGAGGGTGAGTGCACGGGGGATGCGGACAGTGCTTTTTTCCTTTTTTTAAAAAAAAATACAAAAATATTACAAATTAAAAGAAGAGGTCAATGACCTTGAAGCTCTACTGATAGGTTTTGATAGCTAGATCAGCACAGCATTCCCGTGAAGGTTCAAAAAAATCTGTCAAGTAGTTTCAGAGTAGTCGTTACAAGTTTTTATATAAAATGGCCGCTGGCAACCCTGTTTAATGTCGGATCAAAGTAGTGTTTCAACGAGGACAAACATCATGTCATGCTGATCATTTTAGAAAAGTCCTATATCAATATCTCCTATAGTTTTGAAGAAGTAGTCGCTACATAAAATCTATATTTAGCCATGGTGGCCATCTTGAATTTTCGGCCGACCTGAACTTTTGCTAAAATCGACTAGATATCAAGAGCAACATTTCAGTGAAGTTCATGAAAATCCTTCAAGTAGTTTTCAGAGAAGTAGTCGCTACAAGATTTTATTATATAATCCTTTCCTTTTTTTCGTTGTGATATGCATTGTCCCAGTCCCCACGCACTGCCCCATACACTCACCCTCCCCTTCTCTGGAGGCCATCCCCGTGATCAATATATGCATAAAATGGTAAACTGGATGGATGTTCATGAAACTTTACAGGAATGCTGCCCATTATGTCTAGTTGATCCTAGCAAAAATTCACGTTGAGGTGAAATCAAATGGCCACCAAAGCTAAGAATATATTTTAAAAAAACAAG
Organism: Cyrtodaria siliqua; assembly: GCA_037043455.1. Lineage (NCBI taxonomy): Eukaryota > Metazoa > Mollusca > Bivalvia > Adapedonta > Hiatellidae > Cyrtodaria > Cyrtodaria siliqua. Next base: position 100 of record JAWPHD010017181.1, on the reverse strand, counting down.
TTTGTAGCGACTGCTTCATAAAAACTATAAGTGATATTGATATGGGGATTTTTCTAAAATGATCAGCATGACATGATGTTGGTCCTTGTCGAAAATCGTT
>JAWPHD010017180.1:0-45954 GCA_037043455.1 Cyrtodaria siliqua | reverse complement strand
CGGCTACAATCTCTGGATTTATAATTATGTCTGCCATAGCTCACATTAAATAACAACCTCGCAATTAAGACAATTTAACAAATTGTCTTTGTCTTCTCATTTGAATTGGGAATACTAATGATGGAAATCCAGTGCTTTAAGTAAAGACTAATGCATTGTCAACACTTAATAGCCACAACTAAATGTATAAATACACACTAAAATAGAATCGATATAGAATCAAAAACGTAACTAGTACTAACATAGAAACCTGCGAGTCTAAGCCTTGGTAACGAAACTAAGAGAATAAAAAATGCATTCTCCGATGAGCTTAGTACTGTACATAGAAACAGTTATGATTATCTAGATTCAATGTAGGAATGCTTCAATTAATAAACCAAGATTATTTAAATGTTAATGCCCATTATCCGGACGTCTCACGAGACATCTAGTCGGCATTTTTAACGATAAGTACGCGATAACGGTATTAGAATAAACTACAGAGAGGAGAGAAAGTTCAAACCAATTATATGAGTCGTGGACGTAAATATGTTTGAATACACTCACAAAATGTAGAGCTAGTCTAAGGAAAAACGCTATACAAGTCGAACAGGAAATGTAGCTTTCACAAATGTAGCTACCAAAAATACGCATTAACACAAATAACAACACCAATGTTAATAAAAAGCAAGGCATCTCAAAAACATACGGGTTGGCATTAGGGCTACCGCCTTGAACGGTCATTGGCAAAAAGTCCGTAAAAAAGGCGCTTGGGTGTTCAAAGTCTAACTACACAGTGCATTTTATGGCATATATGAATAAAGTTTACAGGGCTATTCCGAACAGGGGGTTTCCAAGCTAAAAGGTACGTTTTTATATAACCAAGTCATTACCCATACACAACTGTACAACATCAGTTACGTAGACCTGGTGTTTTATTTTTAATTTGAGTGTTGTCCTCAAATGCACTATTCTGGGCTTTAACTCCAGAGTTTGGACTAGAATTCCTTCTCTTCATCAACACCCATCAAACTGCCATAAGTTGGTGGCAGTGTCATATAATAGCTGCACATCCAATTTCAGACTCTGTTCATCTCACCTCAAACAACAATACACATATATGTCAGCAATTATTACAAATATTTAAAACTGAAGAACACACTACTACGTTTTAAGGCATAAGAATTACCCTACCTTGGGTTTCAAGGTTGCTTACTGTGTAGTGAGACCTCCAAGGGGGTCTCATGTGTGTGCGCGTCTACTAAATCATAACCGCAACATCTATAGACGACTATCTAACACAAACAATATTTATCGGTACTTTTGTCATAGATTATATGAGTTTAAGGCTCAAAATGCAACATGAATCAGTTCGCTTCAAGCAATAGTCATGGCTCGAATAAATCATGAAGTTTAATCAAGAATAGAAAATACTAAGTAACCTTTGAGTTCTAAGAGATTTTGCTCTTATTTAAATTATGTAGGATTTGTGTTGGATATGTATATAATCTGAAAGAAGTGTGATGCTTGTCTTGCAGGCAGTGTTGCTTAATTTATTAATTGTTTACCCATGCCCATACATGATTTTTTTTAATTAAATGTTGCTTCCTCAAACGGAAGTAGTGGTGAAAATTAGTTTCTATTCAAAAATAGATTATTATATTACCTGTCATACAGTGCCATAAAGGCCATTGAGGTTGATGTCAACACAGGCATGGCTCCACAAAAACAAGCCCTTCCTCCATCCCTTCAACTGTCAAATTGGCATCTTCTACCAGCTTACTGTATAAAAAGATAAAATTTGCTTTACTTAGCACATGTCTATAATATTGATAACAATATCATTATTACTTTTTAAAAAATCCTGTTGTACAAGACAAAATGTAGAGAGAACAATCAGAAAACATACCCAGTAGTGATCAAAAAGGAAAATAACTACATAAAACCAGCAGGGTAGATAACTCGGAAACACCAAATGACACCACAACTTGCAAAAAGCAGAAAAACAATCGAAAACCACCGGCATTTATTTTAGTAAGAAATTATCACAATACAGATAACGCTACCACTAATGTACTTGAACAGAGCTTAGGTTAAACACCTGTGAAATTATAACAATCAGCAGTCAGGGGTGTAACGTGTACGCGTTATTTTCGTAATAACTTAAATGCGTTATTTTCGTAAAGAAACAACTGTTGTCTCCCTTAGATCATAATTTGAAAATAACGGGAATACGTTATTTTGGTTTCCTTATTGTTTGCTATACATTTTGAAAAGAGTGTAACTCTTTTAACAGCGATTGACTAAATCAAATTCCCTTAATTTGCTTTCAATAATAAATTGAAATGGGTGGCGGGGGTTGGTATGAAATGTAACTGTCTCGTGGTTTCGACATACCCAGTTTGTACATTAGCCACGGTTGTTTTCTCACCCTGTTAATTTTCGTTTACTACTGTAATATCCGTGTTATAGATATTGGTCGTAGACAGTTTAAATAAAGAGAGAGAGCCAGTCGCTAGTTATAGTATATAGTGTACATTAGTGTATTGGTAAGTTATACCTCAGTGTTTTTATATACGTTAATTAGAATAAACGTAATTGTGGTTTTATTATGACAGTTTTAAAATAACTTGCATCATGAATAATAATAATATGAGATTATACACACGTCCTCTGTCTGTCCATTTTTCTTTTTTTTTAAAGAAACGCAAACAGAAGTAGGTATGATAACATCGTGTGTATTATCCTGATTATTTGAGACGTCTCTGATTTTACTCTGTAAGACACTATACCGATTTGCAACTGTTCCTAAACCCCTTAACACGAATAAGGCGAGAAACAGTTGATGAATGTAATTAAGTAATTAAGTTTTATCATATTTATCAGTTTATACTGATATTATTATGATTGTACATGTACTTACAATTAGGGTATTACATTGTACTTCGAAATAACACAAACACGTTATTTTCCGGTAATCTATTATTACGTTATTACAACGTTCTTTCAAAATAACGCAAACAAGTTATTTTCGGATAGAAATATATTCTTAAACGAAACGGCTGTGAAGAATGCACAAGTTCTTTTGATTGTGTTTAGGTTATTACAGTGTTCTTTTAAATTAACAAAAACACGTTGTCATGGTTATTTACGCATATTAAACTATTATTAAACATGTGTTAAATATGATTTATATCAAAATCGTTGAAATAACGTGTTTAGTTTATTACAGCGTTCTTTCAAAATAACGCAAAAAAGTTATTTTCGGATAGTAATACATTCTTTGACGGGCATTTGTTGATTTACATACATAGTTTATATTACTACCATAGCATCCCTTATTTGTAAATAGTTTTATCTTTATACATTTACATTATTTTTAATTACTACTTCATTCCTTCATCATTCATCGGCTTTTGCGCACAATATTACCTAAGTAAGTGTCGACGTGCTGTAAAACACCATTCATTTATTCATTCCATTCTTAAGCGTAACGGCTGCGAAGAATGCTCAAGTTATTTTGATTGCATTTTCTCTTTCTAACGCAAAGCAGTAAGAATAATATATTCTTAAACGAACAACAGACTGTAACGTTTAGTTTATTACAGCGTTCTTTCAAAATAACGCAAAAAAGTTAGTTTCGGATAGTAATACATTCTTTGACATACATTCTTTGACGGGCATTTGTTGATTTACATATATACGTAGTTTATATTACTACCATATCATCCCTTATTTGTAAATAGTTTTATCTTTATACATTTACATTAGTACTTCATTTCTTTATCATTCATCGGTTTTTGCGCACAATATTACCTAATGATGTGTCGACGTGCCGTAAAACATCATTCATACATTCATTCATTACCTTCTTAAGCGTAACGGCTGTGACGAATGCACAAGTTATTTTGAATGCATTTTCTCTTTTAATATATTCTTTCAAAATAACGCAAAGCAGTTATTTTCGGACAGTAATATATTATTAAACGAAAAGGCTGTGATGAACATGACGAATGCACAATATATTTTATTCGCATTACCTCTTGCATGTCTTGTCTGACGATGATGGTCAGTAATTAAGTTTAGTTAAAATAACGTTTTTAGGTTATTACAGTGTTCGTTTAAATTAACACGTTGTCATGGTTATTTACGCATGTTAAACTATTATTAAACATGTGTTAAATATGATTCTTTCAAAATAACGCAAAGCTGTAGTCAACCCTTATATTTTTGTGATGTGCTTTTTACTGAATGTGTTTGTGATGTACTTTTTGAATCACCTTTGCATTGTAATACTTGTTTGAGTGACTGGTTTATGAATGCTACTAATCCTGTTGGACTTATAAAATTTTCTTTTCCATTTAACACCAGCGTTATGATTTTTTCCCAACATATTAAAAGTATTTTGACTGTGACTTGTGATTCGCACGCTTCATAACCGCTGCTCCCAACTAAATTCCATTGTGTCTATTTCGCTCTTCGGGGCATAGAATTTGGTTAGATACTGGGACCATACGCCGCTGGACATTGATTAATAAAATGCGCAGAATTGAAAATTATTTAATTTTTTCTTGTCTGTCCAAGAGTGGGCTGTGATTAAGTTTCTTAGAAACAACTTGTTGATGATATTACAGTGTTCTGTTAAAATAAAGTTTGGCATTATTTTCGGAAATTAATATATTATTAAAAATGATTAAATTTGTTTTCAAAATCAAAATTGCGTTGTTGTCGTATTTCTTTTCTCTCCTGTTTTTCATCTTTGGTGTTTAGCATGTGTATGTTATTACAGTTTCTGGCGTTTGTTTCAAAATAAGCATGATATATTTTTGGATATGCATTTTTTTGCATTCATTTTCACCAATCTTTAAACCTGTTTAATACCAAAACTTTCCTGTACCATATGTATTTTCCTTCTTTCTTTTATGTAATTAATCGAACTAACTTGCCATTACTGATATCATGATTACTTCTTGTACGTAATGCTTAGACATATTTTACGCTAGCTCTTAAGATGGTACATGTTACATTACAAAATGGAAATTAATTGACTCATCATAACCATTATTCAAGTTTATTCTCCACAGTATCAGTCCTTTAATGACCTATACAAATTGACTGCAATGAAAATTGGTCAGTGCTTATGTGAAACAGCTGGCATCTCTGTGAGACCAACTTTGCAAATAAGATAGACAAATGGTCCGTATCTACTAAATAAAATGTGATCATGGTGATTGGTCCAAAAAAAACTAGGGAACCAGAGACTAATGTTTACCATTGTGTATTCGTCATGTTCATGGCTTGGATAAAATATGACTGAAATAAAACAACTTGGGAATTCAAACATAAATATGTTTTCTTCAAAATGGAACCTTTAATACATATTTGTGTAGTTATTTTAAAATTATGACTAAAAAATGAAAGTAGGTACACGTTGACATATGGCGGGAAAAAACTGAGTAATTTCGGCGCCAAAAACGACTAACTTTTCATTGTATTCGGTATGAAAAAATATTCTTCATTAAACGTCACTAGGTTGTAAGTTTCAGGCAAGGGGTGCCAAATAAGCCTATGTTACAGTATATTTGCTTGCATGCAACTGCTTAAAGTCTATGCAAATTTCCTTGATTGATCTGTTTAACACTATACCGTTGGATATTGGCTCGGATGCCCCTGCTTTGACTATATTCTGTTGGATTTAAGGGGTAAGTTGCATTATTCTTAAACAAAGTTTCTAAATTTAAAATGCGGTAATTATCGAAATATCATAAAAAATACAGGAGACCTTCCGACATGTTTGAAATCTTTCAAAAATTCTCAAATTGAGGCAATCATATTGGACTGAAGACGTATTAAAATTATATGGAAAATTACTAATAGGGTAAATTCTGCGTATGCTCATTTTATGAACATTTATTTGAATTGATACGCTTTGCTTTTAACGATTTTATCATTATGCCATATATGGTAAAAAGGCGCGATGACATCATCAATACAAGATAATACAATACTAGCAGTGCCCGAGATAACTTTTGGACCTATTGGGTATTTCACTCATGAAATTAAAATTAATTGAGTGAATTCAGATTTTCAAAAATAATAGGGTGATTTGGGGATCAAATGTAAAACAAGCCAGGTAACTTACCCGTCTGTATGTGAGCTTTATTGACTTGTTAATTTATGGCAGTGGTTTGTCAATGATTAATCATTAGTAATGATTAATTTCCATAGAAACACTAAATTGGGAAGGGCCGTAGCTAATGTTGTTAGAACTTGTGGCCCAACCCGTTTTGCATATGATATGGCAATAAAATATGTTTAAATCAAATCAGAAACACGAATCACATGTGTTAATTTCAGAAGTGTTTCTTAACGGTAACTCACTTGTCCGTTTACGTCCCCGTTTCGACATTTTAATCATAAAAGTAAACAAGAAAGCGCCCAGACGACTACACAATAGTATTGACTGGTATAGCATACATATTCAACTATATATAGCATTCTCTTTTACTGCTCCACTTTATCAATAATAATGTAACGTCCCAGTCAAGCTAAACACCGGAAGTAAAATCTGCATTTTGTAAATAATGGAATACGCACGAAAACACCAATCCATCAATCATTTGAACACTTTGATTGTCGATACACTCGAACATTAAAATGTTTGAGTGAAAAGGAAATTGCTTGCGCATCTGGTACGCATGTCAGGGAAATTAATTGGGTATTTGGCAATTTTAATAGAGTGAAATAGGCAGATGCGCTGCTTATCTGGGGCACTGTTAACTAGTTCATTTAAGTATGGGGTGTAGTTAAGTTTACCATTTTAAAAAATAATGTTAGTTTATGCAAATTACGACGTGATTGCAGACTTTCTCTCCCTGATTCGCAATTTAAAAGGGATACTTATACTAATTTAGTTGCACCAGTTACTATCCTAGCGCCTTTTATTTGTATGTTTTCTAAGTCATGTATTTCATATTGTGTGCAATTATTACAAACTAAAAAAATTGGCCGAATGAATGCAGTATAAATGGCTTCTAGGGATTAACGGTATAGAACAAATTTGAGTCTTCTCATAATAGTAATGCGTCTCCGTGCATGTTCGTTGACGTATTGCAGGTGTGCATGCCAACTAAAGTCATTTGAAAATATAAGTCCAAGATGTTTATGAGTTTCTACTTCCTGAATAATAGTATAATTCATAGAGAGCGATGGATGTAACGGTTTAATATCTTTGCGAGATTTAGCGATTCCGTTTTATTTGGGTTGAACGTAACTGACCATGATTCAGCCCAAGTATGTATTTTCACCAAATCAGCGTTTAATATGTCAGCGTCTCCCTGTGGGTTAGCGACTATTATAAAAACACCAATGTCGTCAGCAAACAGCTTAATAGAAGAGCTAATGGTGTCAACTACATCGTTAATATATACCAAGAATAGTAAAGGCCCTAGAATATATCGTTAATATATATCAAGAATAGTAAAGGCCCTTAAATAGAACCTTGGAGAACACCAGAGTCGATGTGTTTCCAATCAGACGTATCGCCAGGGAGAATAATACGCTGTTTTCGATTGTCAAGTTAATCTTTAAACCATACAAAATGTAGGCCATCTATGCCAACAGATTGTAGTTTGTGTAGTAGACATTTGTACCAGACTCTATCAAAGGCCTTACTAATATCACAAAAAGCAGCACGAATTGTTTACTTTCGTGTAGAGTCTGACAAAAAGTATGGTATCTATTAGTTGGTTAGCAGTTGAATCTTTAGGAACAAAGCCTCACTGCAAAGCAATTATGATAAGATTTCCTAGAAAAAAGTTATAAACGTGCTTGTGGATAAGTTTTTCCAAAATGTTATCTATCGTTGATAGGAGCGAAATCGTTGATAATTAGCAACATCGGAAGGGTCATTGTTCTTAAAGGCATGCAGGAAGTAAATCACTGTGGTATTCATGCCTGGTGTAGTCGAAAGGAGTTCCCAAATATATAATCCCTAACTTTTTTTGTGATAAAAGGCATTTTTGAGTATTTAAGACCTGTTTTTCTGGCTGAAATGACTTTATTGACTTGTTTGTGATAGCTAAAAACCATTTGCATGGTTGTATGATGATTTTATTTGTCAAATTGACGGTTTTGAAAGTGAAAGTAGAACACATTTAAGAGGTGCCGAATGAACGCAGTTTGTTCACGGTATCAATAAAGATCAGAATTTTATTTTCTTATATGCCACATGACCCCTACTATTTTCAGCAGTTTTCTAGAGAGGCAGCTCTCATGACTAAGAACATGTAAGTGAATCTTAGTTTGAACTTCATTTTGAAAAATGACTAACTAGAAAGCTTGGACAATATTGCACTGGACTCAATGGGATTTGATTTACTTCTGGTACACCTAAAGACAGCGGTAACATACGTCTTCTTCCACCTAGTTGGAACTTTGCACAGTCGAATTGAGCAATAAAAAGATTGCACAAGGGAGTTGAAAGATGTTTGGAAAGTTCTTTTAGTACTTTGTTGTTAATTTCGTCTGGGCCTGCGGCTTTTTCCAGACGAAGGGTTTGTAAGATTGATTCCACTACTAATGGCTGTAGTTTAATCCTAAATAGGTTCGGTTTGTTAGGGTCTATAACAAGTTGCGGTAATATCTTTCCGTCATCGTTTGGTTTGAAAAGAAATCATTACAAAAGTTAGCTTTTTGAGGGGCGGTATATTAGCGGATTAATCGTTTGGCGTGATAAAGCACTTAATCGTTTCCCACCAGCCAGAACTCGACTCGGATAAGGTATTTGATTTAAGTTTATTAGATATATTATCAACGTATTGTTTTTTTTCACTTTACGAATAACGTTTATTGTTTCATTTCGAATTGGTTTGTATTTAGTCCAATTTTCGGGTGTGCCTGTTCGTTTTGCCTTCGATATTATACGCTTTCTCTTCCTTATTGCTTTTTTAATGTAATTCGGAAGCCATGGGGGATACTTACAGTAATACTTTTATGTGGGATAGTCTTTTCTGCCATAATAATGATATGTTTCTTATATTGTCTGCATACTGGTCAATATTTAGATAAAAAAAGAGATCCCCAATTCGTATTTTCAGCAGTTTGTCGAATTTGTTCATAGTCAATAGAGCCATACTTTAAACTTAAATTCAGTGTGAGGAGGTATAAACTCGTTCAAGATACAAACAATTGGGCAATGAAATCTAATATTTTGATCTAGGATTGATTCACCAGCACGACTAAACAATACATTTTCAGGTTTAATTACAAGGAATAGATCTAAAACGGAAGACGAGTTTTCCGTAAAATGTGTAGGTTCGGCTATTAATTGGCTTATGTCGTTTTGTAATAAAATATCATTCATTTTGCTGGCATTTGAAGTTACGAATGCTGAAACTTTTCTGCTTTTTCTGTGAGAGATACTTTCTGAAATCCTTTTAGGAGATCAATTTTGTGACGTATTTTGTATTTTTAATATTTTCAATTCTGGAATTTGGATATGAATCCATTTTTGTGACACTCTTGCCTGTTTATGGTCAGTAAAGATCCGGTATGTATTATCTTGTTTTCTCATAAAAGATTATAATTTTATATCTGTAAGAAGCTGAAGAATGTGCTTAGAAACAGAGCTAATACAAATTTCACCTTAAAGATGAAGATAAAGATAAAGAACCCTTTTTTTTAGTATTTTCAATTAACAAATTAAACTCTTAAACATCATATGAATATTTCTTGATAGTCTTCGAGAGAAACAGATGTTGACAACAAACTGCTACTAAGTTGTATGTATCAATAAGTGTTACTTGCATGACGTAGATACTACTTTTACCACGCGTGACAGCTCGGGGAAATGAGGTAAATCTGAATTGTATAGCTGCTCAACTATTGTCAGATAATTGATAAATACATTTATCTGTGGATTAATTTACCTATTTAAAGTTTTCTACGCCATCAAATAAAATCTTATTCTCGCTTTTCACAGATATTGCAGTGTGCGAATTGTAACTATATATTGTTGTGTATTGATTTCGATTTAAATAAACACAAACATGTTCATGGAAAAAAACATGGCCGGAGAACTTTAACCAAAATATCTGAAGTTTTAAAAAGTAGACAATCTCTGTCATGATAAAAATTTTTGAGTCGGAAGCTTTCAACTATTGATTTTAATGCCTGTCGTGCCTAGATCGCCCACTCCATTGAAGATTTTAGTATAAAATGGTGTCGTAGAGAACATGCGGACTCAAACTCGCTTTCTACTTGGAAAAAGTCAATTCTTAAAATTATAGATACACTTATTAACTTTTAAAATGCTAACCCCTCTTTACTTCCTCCGAGAAATAGGTTTTCCTTTCGTAATTTAAAATCGGCAATTCAGGAATTTCATAATAAATTTGTTTTAGTTCCTGCAGATAAAGTCGTTAATAATGTAATTATTGTTTGACGCCTACATTGCGTCAATGTTTTATCTCTGGAACTCGGCAGCACCAATTCGTATACTCCAGTTAATTCTACTGAGGATGATGTTGTTTCCGCACATATCGTTCGGTGCACTACTTTCAAGGCTGGTGTAAACGATAAGCAAAATAAACTGCCTACTATGTACTGGATTCCTAAATTACATAAAAATCCGTATACATCTCACTAGTGAATTATTCAACACTATATAAAATATGTAGAAACGGTCACTTGTGGACCACTGCAAACATACTATAAAATGTCCATTGGTCTTTAAATCTCCCCTTAATCTGCAAACCTTCCTCTGAAGCTCAGAATATCCACAAAAAATCAAAAGTTGACCAGATTAAAAAAAAAAAAATCCAGTCTTTTTCAGCACCCTTCCAAACTAGCTCCATTTCACTAATAATTCAACTGTATTCCTACCTATTTTCAAATTATCATATCTTCCTCGAAAATCACCCAGTGGCATCCAAACTTGGCAGAAGTCATGAACAGGTTCCAATCTTGTCACCTGAAGGCAGAAATAAGAGAATGATTGCACATTTCCAAGTTGAGAGCAAACCGATTAACCCAGCCCTATTTTTTTACGGTGTAGGAATCTTCTACCGTCATGGCCAAGGGAGGTAATTCTGTAGTGAGACCTTTAACTGAATTATTTTTTTGACATAAGACTCAAAACTTTATCAAACAATGTAACAATATTGACGAACATAAAATGACTTTACTTGGTGTTATCCGCGGACTATTTTTAACAAAATGGCATAAAACATGAAGCCGGTCACATTTGCTTGAAATCAGTTTTGGACGACTTGAAACTGCACAGAACTGCCACGACATATCAACCGCTAAACTTGAATATCTTCTATACTTGTTAAAGAAAATGTTTGAAACTTTTAAGTTTTTGTACTATATGATTGTTTTATCTTTTCATTGTATCAAATGTACTGTTTATGTAATATTACCTAATTCAAGTGTCAAAATGCATGCCGTTATATGGCAATTTATTGGTTTCTTGAATAAATGCTTTATTATTCGAACAGTACATCATCTTTGACTTATCATTTCTGCTTTCAAAGAAACTTCATTGTTGGTAGATAAGCTTACTTGTAATTGTAGTGGATGGCTAAGCTGGATTGATGAAATCTTAAACCTTCCTAAACTAACATGGTTAGATTTTTACGCCAAAACGTAACGTCATCTTCATGACGTCATCTTCATGATGTCATCATTTATTATGTTATTCAGGGAGTAAATGGAGTTTGTCTTTCAAGGGGCATAACTTAAAACGAGATTATTACAGAACAGAGCTAGCTAGGAAGCAAGTTTACTATTTATAAAAAGGAGTGTACTTGGAATAATGAAACATGAAATATCACACTTTAAGAAGGGAGTCGACCAAAATATATTTAAACCACTTTCAGGCAGATGGTCTGATGATACACGGACAGTGACCATTACGAGACTGACTAAAGACGTGTATGATAGTCTCCTAATTCAGGATAAAAAATCAAATGTGCCACTGTGTGGAGCTGTAGACAAGAAGATTCCAGCAACAATGATCTTGAGACCAAGCAAGGCTGCCAAAACTCCTATAGAGCAAGCACTTTTGGATAGTGCTAAAGCTGAAAGTGATAAAAATAAACTGCGTAAAAACCGTATATTTCACCTTGGGAAGACCGCTGACATGTTCTTTGAAACATACTCTGATCACAGATCCCGGGATGGCACCTGTCAAGGGAAATTAAACTTTGACTTGAAATTTGATAAACAGATGGGGTTAGGGTGATGCGAGAGACTGAAATGTCTTAAATGTGGGTTCGTCGGCAAAGAACATAAGCTTTATGAAACGGTGAACACCAATCGACCGGGACCAAAAGTTGCCGACATAAACCTGTCAGTAACAGTGGGGTTAATTGACACAAAATCTGGCCCAAACGACTTGCGGTACTTGATGACATGCCTGAAAATTCCACCACAATGTTACTCAGCTATGCAAAGCCATGGCAACATTGCTGCTGACAAAGTTTCGGAGGTGGCATATGCTAGTTTCAACCGTGCAAGACAGCAAGTCCGAGAAAACAAGGTTGCGTGTGGGTTTGAAAAAGACGCCTCAATTCCGGGTGATGTAGACTCCCAATATAACAACAGTCTAAAGTCAGCAGGGGAGACAACTCCAATGCAGCCAGCCACTTAAGTCAGCACTACCATCATAGAGCTGCAGACAAATATAAAGAAAGTGATTGGCATGCACATTGGCAGTAAACTGAGTTCCCACTCGGACCACCGCGCATGTAATGCGAGGTCTGGATGCAGCAAAATCTTCAGGATACCGACCAAATAGGTAAGTTTCATAAGTATTAATTAAACATTATTTAATATCTATTTACTTATTACAAATACATCACATGCCATCACATCACATCACATCATCACACCATCACGTCACATCATCACATGACATCATCACATCACATCATCACATCACATCACATCATCACAACACAAAACATCATCATCACATCACATCATCACAACACAACACAACACTTTATCATCACATCATCAAATCATCACATCACATCATCACAATACATCATCACATCATCACAACACAACACATCATCATCACATCATCACATGACATCATCACATCACATCATCACAACACAACATATCATCATCACATCACATCATCACAACACAACACATCATTACATTACATCACATGACATCATCACACCATCACATCACATCATCACATCATCATCACATCATCACATCATCACAACACAACACAACACAACACAACACAACACAACACAACAAAACACAACACAACAAAACACAACACAACACATCATCACATCACATCATATCATCACATCACATCATCACAACACAACACAACACATCATCACATCACATCATCACATCACATCATCACAACACAACACATCTTCACATTACATCACATCAGATCATCACATCATCACACCATCACATGACATCATCACATCATCACAACACAACACATCATCACATCATCACATCATCACATGACCACACCATCACATCACATCACAACACAGCACAACACAACACAACACAACACATCATCACATCACCACACCATCACATGGCATCATCATATCACCACACCATCACGACATCATCACATCATCACAACACATCACATCATCACATCAAATCACATCACATCACATCACATCACAAGATAAGGTAAGGTAAGGTAAGGTAAGATGGGATGGGATCGGATCGGATCGGATGTGTGGGATGGGATGGGATGGGTGGGGTCGGGTGGGGTGGGGTGGGATGGGGTGGGGTGTGGTGGTGTGGGGTGGGGTGGGGTGGGGTGTATATGGCGGGGCGGGCCGGGGCGTGGCGGGGTTGTGCGGGGCGGGGCGGGGCGGGACGGGACGGGACGGGATGGATAAATAGATAAATGAGTCAGAAAGTAAGTAAGTAAGTAAGTAAGTAAGTAAGTTAGTATATAAATAAATAAATAAATAAATAAATAATGAAAAAAAGGAAATAAATAATAAAGAAGATTCAGTCGATACAAATTTCATACTTCGCTTACAGGTGACGAACATAGAGAGGCCAGATTAGCGATGGACTTGATATTGAAGAGTGACACGCCGATCACTATTGACAACATGACAACAGACGGGGACAGCAAAGCATTCAAGGGCGCTCGTGATGCTCGACTTGCTATCACGGGCAAACCCATGTCAAGAATGGCGGATGTTGTACATCTTACTAAAACACTGAGAAATAAAATTAAGAGGACTGAGTTTTCACAAAAGATGTTTCCTGGACATACCAAACGGGACCGAGCATACATTCAAACGCTTTGCAAAGGACGTATCTCAGCGTTTACTAACTGAGTTTCAAAATGTACAGCCGAGTAAAGGCGACACAAATATTCCCTGCTTACAACAAAAATGTGAAAATTTGAAGATGGCTATAATAGACTGCTAAGAGGATAAATGTGGGAGAACTTGTAGAAAATATTCCATAGCGGATGGGGGTAATCCACCAATCTCAACGTGGAGAAAACATTTTATGCCAACATCATGTAAACCTCTAACGATTCAGGGAGACGACAAAAATAAACTTATCGACTGTTTAAATGTTTGACTGGGAAAAGACGCTGTGACCAAAACATGTAAAGGTGCCGACACAAATAAGCTAGAGGCATTTCACCGCGGTATCAATGCCTCAAACCCGAAAGACGTAACCTTTCGACGTAACGCTAAAGGCATCACGGTTAAATGAGGACGGGCAAATTCAGCAATAGAAAAAATTAAGGCTGTTTGAGGGTTATTTCCCCAAAACACAAAAGTGTTACGGTAACTTAAGAAAATTCAGGACAAAAATACATACGACAAACATCGACAAATGTTACAAACTTATAAAACAGCCAGGTTTATCAACAAAGTGAACAAATTTAAAGTTTACGATGACCAACGACAACATAAAACATAAAACATACTCAACTGACCTTCTCGACAAGTAAACAATGACCACACATTTTGCTATATGAAAAGTGGGTGGGGTAACAATTTGACATGAAACACTACAGTAGGATAATATAAACATTCTACTCACATGAAACATGCAATTAGGATACTCTTAAACACAGTACTGGTATCATGTGCAGGCATCTTTGTCTTTCCATGTTGATGCTATGAGGCTCCAAGCTGAGATGCTCAAATCGCAAACATAAAGTGTTGTGGCAGAGATGAGACACGTCCATCCCACTAGAAATACCAGGAACACACATCACACACATATACATCACTATATGAGCTGACATGTTCATCTGAGTATATCTCCCAGCCAGAACAATCGACTGTCTCCCATATTCTGAAACTTTCTGACCACAGATTGGTCTATTAAGTCCCAAATGACGATTATAAAGCATGCACGGGGTCCGGCTGGAAGCAAAGTAGTCTATTTTACACTGCAAAAGCATCAAATACTTATAAAAATCCATATTATACCTTAGAAATGCACTGTTTCACTCTAAAATCAAGATTTCACTTTAAAAAATCCACTCTAGCAACAACAAGCGCTGTCTCTCAAGCTTTTCACTGATCCAGATGAGGGTTGTTTAACGTCTTACTGGTGATATAATCAACACTATATAATATATGTAGAAACGGTCACTTGTGGAACACTGCAAACATACTACAAAATCTCCATTGGTCTTTAAATCTCCCCTCAATCTGCAATTCCAGTCTTTTTCAGCACTCCTCAAAACTAGCTCAATTTCACTAATAATTCAACTGTATTTCTACCCATGTTCAAATTATCATATCTTCCTCGAAAATCACCCAGTTGCATCCAAACTTGGCAGAAGAAATATAAAAAGATCGGACAGGGAAAGTAGCATTCAAAGAGGACAGTCAACCACAAAACACAGAAACAACATGGAAACAGACAAACAAGAAGGCAAAAGTAATAATAAAAGTAAACGACATCACAAACACAAAAGGGTTGACAATAGGGCTACCGCCTTGGTACGGTCAGTGGCAAAGTAGGCCACTGGGGATTTAAACCGGCTCTAGGGTGCACCAAACCTCACACTTACCCTACTGTCATCCCATCAAAACAGGACAGTGTAAATAAAGAAATCCCCGCCATGATCTAATCTCTAACCAACAAGGCAGCATCAATAGGCAATTAAAGTAAAACACAAAAATGCTCGTGTAAATATAATACAAAAAAACAATAGCCTAGAAAGCCACAATGAAGGTACTCAATGACTTGGCAGAAGCCAGAGCAGTAAGAGAATACACCATTAAGGGCACGACAAGAAAGATCATGGAAAAACATCAAACGCCACCGTCCCAATGGGCTTTAGGTAGGCGTTATCATAGGGTTCACAGCCTGTCCGGTCATCGTACAATTAAAGAGGAAAGCATAGTGGCGAACTGTAAAAGGGTCCACCACCAAGCATGCAGTACGTTGCAAAATGATAGGGTCATAACCTCTTTTGGTAAACTTTTTAACAAGTTTAACAAAAATAGTATGAAAGTGATCATGACCAAGAATCTTACGAAGTCTATAAATCACATCACCATAGAAGTCAGGTTGTGATAGTCCTTGTCGCAGAAGAGTCCTTAAATTACATTTATATTTGGAAAAAAGATCAGGGTTACGACAAAAAAGTTTTGCAAAGGTTTTACGAAGTTTATGGTAACGGTAACCCTGATTGAGTTACTTTTTAGTTATACAAAGGTTACGAATATTAAAGTCCTCAACTCGAGTAAAAGCTCTAGAAAAACGAATAAGTTGAGACAGATACACCCCATAAGAAGTTGCTCGGGGAACATCCCCATCCAAGTGGGGATAATTAACAATGTCAAAATTAAAATCATCTCTCTTGTCATAGATTTTGCTAATTATTTTACCATTTTCAATCGAGAGATCTAAATCAAGAAAAGCAGCATTATTATCAGATATATTTTCTTTATTAAGCCGAAGTTCTTTAGGATAAATATTATCAACCATAGTTGGAAAGAAAGGGTTGTCAATGTTCAGTATGTCATCCAGATACCGAGAGGTGTCATTAAAAGCTTCCATAACATCTGCCTGGGTATCTGGTGAAAGACTCAACATGAAATCTCTTTCATAGCAAAATAAAAACAAATCTGCGACAAGTGGTGCACAGTTCGTACCCATAGGGATACCAACAATTTGGTACCATACCTGACGAAAATATTATCTAATAGGAAGATGAGTGCTTCACAAACTTCATAGCAAGTCCACATAGTATAATTGTCTAAACTGCCGTTAGTAAAAAACGCTTTAATATTATTACATGCCAAAACTGTAGTATTTTCTCTAGCGAATGTTTTTTGAATAAGAGAAATTAGCTTCTCTTTAATAAGGGGATGAGGTAAGGTTGTATATAGTGTAGAGAAGTCATAAGTGCTTATTGATGAAACTTGACCTTTATTGAAAATGTTATCCAGAACGTCTACTGAATTTTTTATTGACCAAAATAAATTAATCCCAGAGTTTTCATAAGTTTTATCACAATATAGTTTAACGTGATCTTTAACGGCAGTAAGACAAGAAGTTAAAAGTTTGGAGATGTTTGTTGTGGTGCAGGCACTAGAATTAGAAATAAAGCGAGCCTTATATGGATTTTTATTCAATTTAGGAATCCAGTACATGGTAGGCAGTTTATTTTGCTTATCGTTTACACCAGCCTTGAAAGTAGTGCACCGAGTGATATGTGCGGAAACAACATCATCCTCAGTAGAATTAACTGGAGTATACGAATTGGTGCTGCCGAGTTCCAGAGATAAAACATTGACGAAATGGAGGCGTCAAACAATAATTACATTATTAGCTGCTTTATCTGCAGGAACTAAAACAAATTTATTATGAAACTCCTGAATTCCCGATTTTAAATTACGAAAGGAAAACCTAGGTCTCGGAGGAAGTAAAGAGGGGTTAGCATTATAAAAGTTAATACGTGTATCTATAATTTTAAGAATTGACTTTTTCCAAGTAGAATGCGAGTTTGGGTCCGCATGTTCTCTACGACACAATTTTATACTAAAATCTTCAATGGAGTGGGCGATCTGGGCACGACAGACATTAAAATCAATAGTTGAAGGTAATCTATATTTAGGACCTTTCGAAAACAAATGCCGAATACGTTTATCAACAATATCAAAATTACCAGTGATGACATGACCTGCTGGAGCATAGCAAAATGTTGATGTGTTGCATTCACATTCCTTTGGAGTATTATGTACTATATCAAGGTCAGAAACTATTTTATTGTAGTTGAAAATAATATTTCTAATAGGCTTTTTATATTTAAAACAAATTACAGGACTTTCGGAATTTTTTAAATATTTTGGGATAGAATCAACTACATGAGTATCCCGAAACATGCTAGGCAGAAGTCATGAACATGTTCCAATATTGTCACCTGAAGGCAGAAATAAGAGAATGATTGCACATTTCCAAGTTGAGAGCAAACCGATTAACACAGCCCTAGTTTTTTACGGTGTAGGAATCTTCTACCGTCATGGCCAAGGGAGGTAGTTCTGTAGTGAGACCTATTAGTGAGACCTATAAGGCTCGCTTTATTTCGAATTCTAGTGCCTACACCACAACAAACATCTCCAAACTTTTAACTTCTGGTCTTACTACCGTTAAAGATCACGTTAAACTATATTGTGACAAAACTTATGAAAACTCTGGTGTTTAATTTATTTTGGTCAATTATAAATAAATAACTGGCTTTCTGATAAAATGATAGGGTCATAACCCCTTTTGATAAACTTTTTAACAAGTTTAACAAAAATAGTATGAAAGTGATCATGACCAAGAATCTTACGAAGTTTATAAATCACATCACCATAGAAGTCAGGTTGTGATAGTCCTTGTCGCAGAAGAGTCCTCCTATGCGATTTCGAACCCATGACTTTCGGATTGACAATCACTACGCTTTGCCGTTGGGCTAATACAATCAGGTGATCAATAGCGTTGTTTCTATCGATATACTATTAGCTTTGTACGAAAGGTGAAATTTGGAAATCACCGAACACAATAAATACAAAGAGTATTGCAGTCTCGGTTTGATTGAGACTGTTTATGACCGGTAGTGGAAAGTACTTGCTACCGTTCACGCTCTCTAGCCCGGACTGAGCAGAACTCAATATTTAAAATGTCAATTGTACAGAAAATTTGAGCCACCCCGAAGATGGTATGCATATGACGGTGAACATTGAACCTTCAATGAGGTGTTTTCACACAATCCATGGCCAGCGGTGTATGGTCCCAGTTTCTAACAATTTGAAATGTTTTGCGCTAAACGAGAAAACAGTGGGCGAAATAAACAAACTTGAATGTAGTTGGAAGCAGAGGTTATGAAGCCGGCATATCACAGGTAACACGTCAACAGATTAAATTAAGCAATACCCAGAAGCTTTAAAGTCTGGAGTAGTGGAACTACCAATTCGAAATTCAACTAAGAATACAAAAGTAAAAGGATGTTTTTGACGAATGATAAATATAAAAATAATATCATAGGTTTACATAATGGTTTAATTAATCGTAAACCAAGCATCAATCTAAACACGGACCTATAAATACAATTTACTTAATACAAATGACAAATTACACGTACGCATCAAACATATTTGATGTTACTTTAAACATAGCTGCATTAAATTACTTGTAAATAAAAGAAATTTTACAAAATGCTATATTTTTCCTATTTTATGTATCTAATAATAGGCCTTTATTTAAATAAAGACAATAAAAAAATATAAATAAAAAAAATAAAATAAAAGAAAATATTCAAAAAAAATATTCAAAAAAATAAAAAAAAAGACAAAAAATACAACTAGACATCAAAAGCAACATTCCTGTAAATTTGTAGGAAAATCCTTCCAATAGTTTTAGAAGAGAAGTCGCCCAAAAAAGCTGCGCATGGAAAACTACAGCAAATGCCTTTAAACTTATCAACAACTTACTCAACTTGAATGCTGCTTTCCCTGTCCGATATTTTTATCCTTTTTTACTAATTTCAACAACGTGACATATATCACTGTATCAAGATGTTTATCTGAATAAGAGCGAAAACAACTATTCTACTGATATCCATGATAATGTTTTAGAAATATTACTATAATTGTTATTATTGTTGATAATTTTCATCAGTAGTAGTTGTAGTAGTAGCACACTGTCGGTAGCAGCAGTAGTAAATGTATTGTTAGTGGTGATGGTGGTGGTAGTAGTTATTGTTGTAATAGTAGTAGTTGTTGTTGTTGTTGTAAAAAACTGGAGGTGATTTTATTAGTGGTGATAAAAGTACATGGGGGTAGGGGTGGTTTTCATCATTATTAAATCAGCACTGTTACTTTTGTGGTTGTTGATGTTGTTGTTGATGATGATGTTGTTGTTGTAGTTGCCACATCCCATGATAATTATAAAACATAGAAGACTTGTTGAAATATATATTTAATTTAATGTTTACTCTTTCTTTGTATATTTGAAATTGGGTACACCAGATCATTTTTGTATAACATTTGAATGATTACCCGTTCAAGAATGCTGATTGTTATATATTATTGAACTATATACGGGACCAGGGGCGTAGCTAGAACTGATTCATGTATTCACCTGCTTGCACATCAGAATTAGAGAGAGAGAGGGAGACAGAGACAGAGACAGAAAGAGAGAGGTGTGTAATGAATTTATATTTATTTTCTATTCATGCTATCTCTTTTATATCCAAAATGATTCTGCAAGTAGAAAATAATGAATTTTGATATTAAAAATAATTATGAATCTGGTTTAGATATATAAACGTTCTTAAAATACGCCAAACTGTTCTATACTAAAACATAAAAGAATCACACGGGCAGCAGGAGAGGGACACCCCTTCCTCCCACCCCCCCCCCCCACCCCGCAACAAGACCTTTGTATAAACCTCTAGCTATGCCCCTGGTACAGCCGTCAACATTAGCTTTACAGAGTTCGTCCTTGATGGTTTTGAATAGAAGATTTTTTTTAAGGCCGACTTATCGTGGAATTGTCAGGGAAAATACAACACTTTCCACAGGGTGCACTATTTTTTATTGTGTGATAAAATGCATGTTAATGAATATAATTGAAATATATATTGTTCAGTTTTCTATAGACTGGCTACAGTCTCAGTGGTTATTATTAAAAATTAAATGCTATTAGAATAACAAAAATATGATCAGTCTTTTCTGAATTGTTCTGCCCAACCACTGATGATGTTCGGAGGCTAAAATTCAAATGGGACTTAATTCACAACAGTTGTACAAGATAACATGCAGTTGTCTGAAATATTAAAACAGACATAAGGACGAAAGTCAGTCTTAGTTTTCTAATGTATAAGTAATTTTAAGTTGTCATTATTTTTGGAAACAGTGCAGTTTTACGTCATCTCACCAGGTAAAACTGAAACATTTAAGGATTTTGTTCATGTTTTGGGATGTTATCGATGTTAAACACGCCAATATGGAGAGGAAATGGAATTCAATCCCAGAAAAGATCCGGACTTCTGTTTCAATGTATGCTTTCAAATACAATTATAAACTATTTCTATTTCAAGATAACAGGTGTTCTGCTCAAATTAAGTTGTGTTAATAGTGAACACTTGTTTTGCATGCCAGCTTGTAACATAGTATTAATGTTACGTGCATGTATTCACTTGCTGTTGTTTATAAGTTGCTGTTGTTATTAGAAGACCTCATGGAAGATAAGTGTTGTGCAATTGTTTGTATAAACTTAATGAGTTGTATCTTCATGAAATAAAGAATTTTATTATTATTATTATTATTATAAAGGCACACTATTCCCGAATTATCACCATTAAATATTAAAAAGGATATACTTGTAACTCTTTATATCTGAATTCAGTTCATAATATTATGCTTATATGTCACTGATAGAAAAAATAGTTGCTTTTATATTGATAGACAAATATGTATAAATGTGATCAGGGAATTAAAAAGTTGCCAACTCATAATTCATTTGTATTGACATAAGTATGCATAGTTTCTAACATAAAAACAACCAGCACATATATTATCTATTGGCACATGGTCATTATATGATTAAAGACATAGATATATCACTTTCCTAGAGTGTTTAATTTCATATATTTTGAATATAATAACACTAGTACTTTAAATTTATATAAGTTATTTCGGTCACGTCAGAATCACGTATATCAAAAACTATTGCAAGTTAATCATCTAAATGTTAAACACGTTGGTATAAACAGATTTTATTCATCCAATGAAATACACGATATATCAAAAAGCACAAAACAAATAGGAATTGGAACGAAAGATATAATCTTATAGAGTTCTTCTCCAAATATAACTACACAAATGAAACTACACAAATGAATGACAGAACACTTACTAAGGGAAATTAAGGGAAATATTTGAAACTGAATAGTATTAAATATATAATAATTTATAGGTTTAGATACTAAAGAAGACAATCATCTAGTGAAAGGATGCATTTAGTTGTAATTGGTAATTTTAACTTAACATATTTAATAGGAATACTATTTAAATAAGTATAAAAGTATATATAGAAAATTAGGATACTTTTTAAGATTAAAAATTGAAACGTTTTGACTCTAGCGGGTAAATATTCACCGGATTTTATAACGATCTCGAAGTCCCGGCTATTGAGCTGTGATTAAAACTACGGCTGTGACGCTATTTATACCAGTCCGTGACGTCACTTTTGCAATGATGTCATAACAGTATGACTGCGCTCGAAGTGCTTTTAGAATTGGCTACTTAGAATATGTCTAGTTCTAGTTCATGTAATGTACATCGAGATATCAAATATTATATATCAATCAATATATAAACGGTGTATCTGTCGAATGATAACATTTTGAACTGAAAAAGGCATATAAACACGGCCCAAGTTTACCGGAAGTTGAGAATCTTCACGGATACGTAGAGTTCTGCAAGAAAGGTTTTAAATGCAATCTCGCATTGTAAAACATATTTCATCCATATAAACAAGTATACTTAGTATAAGAGATTATAATATATTCGAATCGGAATAGATAAAATGTGGAACTGTGACACCGGCATAACAATATATTTTTGACAATTCCGAATGTTTCGTCCGGTTTTCTTCTTAATGTGCAGCTGCCTTAGGATCTCCGATTGGTTGCGAGCTGTAGGGCGGCGGGGCTACACGGCCCATTTGCTGGAACGCCGGCTGTCTACCTTGGTCGTATCCACTATGGTCTGGATTGGTATTATTTACCATAACTAAAATATAAAATACAGCAATCGGTACCCTTTAACGGAATTGAAATATAAAAGACATAATTAGTAAACCTGTATCAATGGATACTAGTCAACATTAGTAAACCTTTATTACTGGATACCATTCAGCACTGGTAAACCTTTATCAATGGATACCATTCAACACCAGTTAACCATTATCAATGGATATCATTCAACACCGGTAAACCATTAGCAATGGATATCATTTAAAATTTGCAAAACTTTATCAATGGATACCAGTCAACACCGGTAAACCATTATCAATGGATATCATTTAACATTTGTAAACCTTTATCGATGGATACCAGTCAACACCGGTAAACCATTATCAATGGATACCATTTAACATTTGTAAACAGTTATCGATGGATACCAGTCAACACCGGTAAACCATTATCAATGGATACCATTTAAAATTGGTAAACCTTCATCAATTGATATCAGTCAACATCGGTAAACCAATATCAATGGATACCATTTAACATTTGTAAACCTTTATCAATGGATACCAGTCAACACCGGTAAACCATTACCAATGGATACCAGTCAACACCGTTAAATCATTATCAATGGATATCATTTAACATTTGTAAACCTTTATCGATGGATACCAGTCAACACCGGTAAACCATTATCAATGGATACCATTTAACATTTGTAAACCTTTATCGATGGATACCAGTCAACACCTGTAAACCATTATCAATGGATACCATTTAAAATTGGTTAACCTTTATCAATGGATACCAGCCAACACCGGTAAACCATTATCAATGGATACCATTTAACATTTGTAAACCTTTATCGATGGATACCAGTCAACACCGGTAAACCATTATCAATGGATACCATTTAACATTTGTAAACCTTTATCGATGGATACCAGTAAACACCTGTAAACCATTATCAATGGATACCATTTAAAATAAATTGGTAAACCTTTATCAATGGATACCAGCCAACACCGGTAAACCATTATCAATGGATACCATTTAACATTTGTAAACCTTTATCGATGGATACCAGTCAACACCGGTAAACCATTATCAATGGATATCATTTAAAATTGGTAAACGTTTATCAATGGATACCAGTCAACACCGGTAAACCATTGTCAATGGATACCATTTAAAATTGATGAATCTTTATCAATAGATTCCAGTCAACATCGGTAAACCTTTATCAATGGATAACAATCAACATCGGTAAACCTTTATCATTGGATACCATTCAACATCGGTTAACTTTTATCAATGGATAATATTCAACACCGGTAAACCTTTATCAATGGATAGCATTCTACAATGGTAAAACTTACCAATGGATACCATTCAACACAGGTAAACATGTATCAATGGATACCATCCAACATCGGTAAACCTTTATCAACGGGTAACAGTCAACATCGGTAAACCTTTATCAATGGATAGCAGTCAACACAGGTAAACCATTATCAATGGATACCATTCAACATCGGTAAACATTTAGCAATGGATACCAGTCAACAATGGTAAACCTTTATCAATGGACAACATTCTACAATGGTAAACCTTTATCAATGGATACCAGTCAACATCGGTAAACCTTTATCAATGGATACCATTCAACATCGGTGCACCTTTATCATCGGATACCATTCAACATCGGTTAACCTTTATCAATGTATACCAGACAACATCGGTAAACCTTTATCAATGAATACCATTCAACATTGGTAAATTTTTATCAATGGATACCATTCAACACCGGTAAACCTTTATCAATGGATACCATTCAACATCGGTTAACCTTTATCAATGTATACCATTCAACACCGGTAAACCTTTATCAATGGGTACCAGTAAACGCAGGTAAACCTTTATCAATGAATACCATTCAACATCGGTAAACCTTTATCAATGGATACCAGTACACACAGATAAACCTTTATCATTGGATACCATTCAACATCGGTTAACCTTTATCAATTGATACCATTCAACACCGGTAAACCTTTATCAATGGATACCAGTCAACACAGGTAAACCTTTATCAATGGATACCATTCAACATCGGTCAACCTTTATCAATGGATACCATTCAACACCGGTAAACCTTTATCAATGGATACCAGTTAACACAGGTAAACCTTTATAATTGGATTACATTCAACATCGGTAACCCTTTATCAATGGATACCAGTCAATACAGGTAAACCTTTATCATTGGATAACATTCAACACCGGTAAACCTTTATCAATGGATACCAGTCAACACAAGTAAACCTTTATCATCGGATAACATTCAACACCGGTAAACCTTTATCAATGGATACCAGTCAACACAGGTAAACCTTTATCATTGGATACCATTCAACACCGGTAAACCATTATCAATGGATACCATTCAACATCGGTAAACCTTAATCAATGGATACCAGTCAACATTGGCAAACCTTTATCAATGGATACCATTCAACATCGGTACACCTTTATGACTGGATACCATTCAACATCGGTTCACCATTATCAATGGATACCATTCAACACCGGTAAACCTTTATCAATGGATACCAGTAAACACAGGTAAACCTTTATCAATGGATACCATTCAACATCGGTACACCTTTATCTATGGATACCAGTCAACACAGGTAAACCATTATCAATGGACACCATCCAACATCGGTAAACCTTTATCAACGCGTAACAGTCAACATCGGTAAACCTTTATTAATGGATAGCAGTCAACACAGGTAAACCATTATCAATGGATACCATTCAACATCGGTAAACATTTAGCAATGGATACCAGTCAACACCTGTAAACAATTATCAATGGATACAATTTAAAATAGTTAAACCTTTATCAATGGATACCAGTCAACACCGGTAAACCATTATCAATGGATACCATTTAACATTTGTAAACCTTTATCGATGGATACCAGTCAACACCGGTCAACGATTATCAATGGATACCATTAAACATTTGTAAACCTTTATCGATGGATACCAGTCAACACCTGTAAACCATTATCAATGGATACCATTTAAAATTGGTTAACCTTTATCAAAAGATACCAGCCAACACCGGTAAACCATTATCAATGGATAGCATTTAACATTTGTAAACCTTTATCGATGGATACCGGTCAACACCGGTAAACCATTATCAATGGATACCATTTCACATTTGTAAACCTTTATCGATGGATACCAGTCAACACCTGTAAACCATTATCAATGGATACCATTTAAAATAAATTGGTAAACCTTTATCAATGGATACCTGCCAACACCGGTAAACCATTATCAATGGATAAAATTTAACATTTGTAAACCTTTATCGATGGATACCAGTCAACACCTGTAAACCATTATCAATGGATACCATTTTAAATTGGTAAACGTTTATCAATAGATACCAGTCAACACCGGTAAACCATTGTCAATGGATACCATTTAAAATTGGGAAATCTTTATCAATAGATTCCAGTCAACATCGGTAAACC
Organism: Cyrtodaria siliqua; assembly: GCA_037043455.1. Taxonomy (NCBI): domain Eukaryota; kingdom Metazoa; phylum Mollusca; class Bivalvia; order Adapedonta; family Hiatellidae; genus Cyrtodaria; species Cyrtodaria siliqua. Next base: position 19,167 of record JAWPHD010017180.1, on the reverse strand, counting down.
TTTATCAATGGATAACAATCAACATCGGTAAACCTTTATGATTGGATACCATTCAACATCGGTTAACTTTTATCAATGGATAATATTCAACACCGGTAAACCTTTATCAATGGATAGCATTCTACAATGGTAAAACTTTATCAATGGATACCATTCAACACAGGTAAACATGTATCAATGGATACCATCCAACATCGGTAAACATTTATCAACGGGTAACAGTCAACATCGGTTAACCTTTATCAATGGATAGCAGACAACACAGGTAAACCATTATCAATGGATACCATTCAACATCGGTAAACATTTAGCAATGGATACCAGTCAACAATGGTAAACCTTTATCAATGGACAACATTCTACAATGGTAAACCTTTATCAATGGATACCAGTCAACATCGGTAAACCTTTATCACGTTTATCAATGGATACCATTCAACATCGGTACACCTTTATCATCGGATACCATTCAACATCGGTTAACCTTTATCAATGTATACCAGTCAACATCGGTAAACATTTATCAATGAATACCATTCAACATCGGTTAAACTTTATCAATGGATACCATTCAACACCGGTAAACCTTTATCAATGGATACCAGTAAACGCAGGTAAACCTTTATCAATGAATACCATTCAACATCGGTAAACCTTTATCAATTGATACCATTCAACACCGGTAAACCTTTATCAATGGATACCAGTCAACACAGGTAAACCTTTATCAATGGATACCATTCAACATCGGTAAACCTTTATCAATGGATACCAGTCAACAGAGGTAAACCTTTATCATTGGATACCATTCAACATCGGTTAACCTTTATCAATGGATACCATTCAACACCGGTAAACCTTTATCAATAAATACCAGTCAACACAGGTAAACCTTTATCATTGGATAGCATTCAACATCGGTAACCCTTTATCAATGGATACCAGTCAACACAGGTAAACCTTTATCATTGGATAACATTCAACACCGGTAAACCTTTATCAATGGATACCAGTCAACACAGGTAAACCTTTATCATTGGATAACATTCAACACCGGTAAACCTATATCAATGGATACCAGTCAACACAGGTAAACCTTTATCATTGGATACCATTCAACACCGGTAAACCATTATCATTGGATAACATTCAACATCGGTAAACCTTTATCAATGGATACCAGTCAACACAGGTTACCCATTATCAATGGATACCATTCAACATCGATAAACCTTAATCAATGGATACCAGTCAACATTGGCAAACCTTTATCAATGGATACCATTCAACATCGGTACACCTTTATCACTGGATACCATTTAACATCGGTTCACCATTATCAATGGATACCATTCAACACCGGTAAACCTTTATCAATGGATACCAGTAAACACAGGTAAACCTTTATCAATGGATACCATTGAACATCGGTACATCTTTATCAATGGATACCAGTCAACACAGGTAAACCATTATCAATGGACACCATCCAACATCGGTAAACCTTTATCAACGGGTAACAGTCAACATCGGTAAACCTTTATCAATGGATAGCAGTCAACACAGGTAAACCATTATCAATGGATACCATTCAACATCGGTAAACATTTAGCAATGTATACCAGTCAACATCGGTAAACCTTTATCAATGAATACCATTCAACATTGGTAAATCTTTATCAATGGATACCATTCAACACCGGTAAACCTTTATCAATGGATACCATTCAACATCGGTTAACCTTTATCAATGGATACCATTCAACACCGGTAAACCTTTATCAATGGATACCAGTAAACGCAGGTAAACCTTTATCAATGAATACCATTCAACATCGGTAAACCTTTATCAATGGATACCAGTCAACACAGATAAACCTTTATCATTGTATACCATTCAACAACAGCTAACCTCTATCAATGGATACCATTCAACACCGGTAAACCTTTATCAATGGATACCAGTCAACACAGGTAAACCTTTATCAATGGATACCATTCAACATCGGTAAACCTTTATCAATGGATACCAGTCAACACAGGTAAACATTTATCATTGGATACCATTCAACATCGGTTAACCTTTATCAATGGATACCATTCAACACCGGTAAACCTTTATCAATGGATACCAGTCAACACAGGTAAACCTTTATCACTGGATAACATTCAACATCGATAACCCTTTATCAACGGATACCAGTCAACACAGGTAAACCTTTATCATTGTATAACATTCAACACCGGTAAACCTTTATCAATGGATACCAGTCAACACAGGTAAACCTTTATCATTGGATAACATTCAACACCGGTAAACCTTTATCAATGGATACCAGTCAACACAGGTAAACCTTTATCATTGGATACCATTCAACACCGGTAATCCATTATCATTGGATAACATTCAACATCGGTAAACCTTTATCAATGGATACCAGTCAACACAGGTTACCCATTATCAATGGATACCATTCAACATCGGTAAACCTTAATCAATGGATACCAGTCAACATTGGCAAAGATTTATCAATGGATACCATTCAACAATGGTACACCTTTATCTCTGGATACCATTCAACATCGGTTCACCATTATCAATGGATACCATTCAACACCGGTAAACCTTTATCAATGGATACCAGTAAACACAGGTAAACCTTTAACAATGGATACCATTCAACATCGGTACACCTTTATCTATGGATACCAGTCAACACAGGTAAACCATTATCAATGGACACCATTCAACATCGGTAAACCTTTTTCAAGGGATAACCTTCAACATCGGTAAACCTTTATCAATGGATACCAGTCAACACAGGTAAACCTTTATGAATGGATACCATTCAACATTGGTAAACCGTTATCAATGGATAACATTCTACAATGGTAAACCTTTATCAATGGATGCCAGTCAACTCAGGTAAACCTTTATGAATGGATACCATTCAACATCGGTAAACCTTTATCAATGGATACCAGTCAACATTGGTAAAAATTTATCAATGGATAACATTTTATATCGGTAAACCTTTATCAATGGATACCATTCAACATCGATAAACCTTTATCAATGGACAGCAGTCAACATTGGTAAACTTTTATCAATGGATAACATTTTATATCGGTAAACCTTTATCAATGGATAACATTCTACAATGGTAAACCTTTATCAATAGATTCTATTCAACGTCGGTAAACATTTATCAATGGGTACCGGTCAACATTGGTAAACCTGTATCAATGGATCCCAGTCAACATCGGTAAACCTTTATCAACAGATAACATTCTACAATGTTAAACCTTTATCAACGGATAACATTCTACAATGGTAAACCTTTCTCAATAGATACCATTCAACATCAGTAAACCTTTATCAATGGATACCAGTCAACAGCGGTACAATTTTATCAATGGATAACATTCTACAATGGTAAACCTTTATCAATGGATACCATTCAACATCAGTAAACCTTTATCATCGGATACCATTCAACATCGGTTAACCTTTATCAATGGATACCATTCAACACCGGTAAACCTTTATCAATGGATACCAGTAAACACAGGTTAACCTTTATCAATGGATACCATTCAACATCGGTAAACCTTTATCAATGGATACCAGTCAACTCAGGTAAACCTTTATCAATGGATAACATTCAACAACGGTAAACCTTTATCAATGGCTACCAGTCGACATTGGTAAACCTTTATCAATGGATACCAGTCAACATTGGTAAACCTTTATCAATGGATAACATTTTACAATGGTAAACCTTTATCAACGGATAACATTCTATAATAGTAATCCTTTCTCAACGGATAAAATTCTACAATGGTAAACCTTTATCAATGGATACCATTCGACATCGGTAAACGTTCATCAATGGATAACATTCAACATCGGTAAACCGTTATCAATGGATACCTGTCAACATCGGTATACCTTTATCAATGGATAAAATTCAACATCTGTAAACCTTTATCAATGGATACCATTCAACATCGGTAAACCTTTATCAATGGATAACATTCTACAATGGTAAACCTTTATCAATGGGTACCATTCAACACCGGTACACCTTTATCAATGGATACCATTCAACATTAGTAAACCATTATCAGTGGATACCAGTAAACATCGGTAAACCTTTATCAATGGATACCAGTCAACATCGGTACACCTTTATCAATGGATACCATTCAACATCAGTAAACCTTTATCAATGGATACCAGTCAACACAGGTAAACCTTTATCAATGGATACCAGTCAACATCAGTAAACCTTTATCAGTGGATACCAGTCAACATCGGTAAACCTTTATCAATGGATACCAGTCAACATCTGTAAACCTTTATCAATGGATAACATTCTACAACGGTAAACCTTTATCAATGGATACCAGTCAACATCGGTAAACCTTTATCAATGGATAACATTCTACAACGGTACACCTTTATCAACGGATACCATTCAACCTCAGTAAACCTTTTTCAGTGGATACCAGTAAACATCGGTAAACCTTTATCAATGGATACCAGTCAACATCGGTACACCTTTATCAATGGATACCATTCAACATCAGTAAACCTTTATTAATGGATACCAGTCAACACAGGTAAACCTTTATCAATGGATACCAGTCAACATCAGTAAACCTTTATCAGTGGATACTAGTCAACATCGGTAAACCTTTATCAATGGATACCATTCAACACCGGTAAACCTTTATCAATCGATACCAGTCAACACAGGTAAACCTTTATCATTGGATACCATTCAACATCGGTTAACCTTTATCAATGGATACCATTCAAGACCAGTAAACCTTTATCAATGGATACCAGTCAACACAGGTAAACCGTTATCATTGGATAACATTCAACATCGGTAACCCTTTATCAATGGATACCAGTCAACACAGGTAAACCTTTATCATTGGATAACATTCAACACCGGTAAACCTTTATCAATGGATACCAGTCAACACAGGTAAACCTTTATCATTGGATAACATTCAACACCGGTAAACCTTTATCAATGGATACCAGTCAACACAGGTAAACCTTTATCATTGGATACCATTCAACACCGGTAAACCATTATCATTGGATAACATTCAACATCGGTAAACCTTTATCAATAAATAACATTCTACAATGGTAAACCTTTATGAATGGATACCATTCAACGTCGGTAAACCTTTATCAATGGATACCAGTCAACACAGGTTACCCATTATCAATGGATACCATTCAACATCGGTAAACCTTAATCAATGGATACCAGTCAACATTGGCAAACCTTTATCAATGGATACCATTCAACATCGGTACACCTTTATCATTGGATACCATTCAACATCGGTTCACCTTTATCAATGGAAACCATTCAACACCGGTAAACCTTTATCAATGGATACAGTAAACACAGGTAAACCTTTATCAATGGATACCATTCAACGTCGGTACACCTTTATCTATGGATACCAGTGAACACAGGTAAACCATTATCAATGGACACCATTCAACATCGGTAAACCTTTATCAATGGATAACATTCAACATCAGTAAACCTTTATCAATGGATACCAGTCAACACAGGTAAACCTTTATCAATGGATACCATTCAACATCGGTAAACCGTTATCAATGGATAACATTCTACAATGGTAATCAATGGATGCCAGTCAACTCAGGTAAACATTTATGAATGGATACCATTCAACATCAGTAAACCTTTATCAATGGATACCAGTCAACATTGGTAAAATTGTATCAATGAATAACAGTTTATATCGGTAAACCTTTATCAATGGATACCATTCAACATCGATAAACCTTTATCAATGGACACCAGTCAACATTGGTAAACTTTTATCAATGGATAACATTTTATATCGGTAAACCTGTATCAATGGAAAACATTCTACAATGGTAAACCTTTATCAATGGATACCATTCAACGTCGGTAAACATTTATCAATGGGTACCAGTCAACATTGGTAAACCTGTATCAATGGATACCAGTCAACATCGGTAAACATTTATCAACAGATAACATTCTACAATGGTAAACCTTTATCAATGGATAACATTCTACAATGGTAAACCTTTATCGATAGATACCATTCAACATCAGTAAACCTTGATCAATGGATACCAGTCAACAGCGGTACACTTTTATCAATGGATAACATTCTACAATGGTAAACCTTTATCAATGGATACCATTCAACATCAGTAAACCTTTATCATCGGATACCATTCAACATCTGTTAACCTTTATCAATGGATACCATTCAACACCGGTAAACCTTTATCAATGGACACCAGTAAACACAGGTTAACCTTTATCAATGGATACCATTCAACATCGGTAAACCTTTATCAATGGATACCAGTCAACTCAGGTAAACCTTTATCAATGGATAACATTCAACATCGGTAAACCTTTATCAATGGCTACCAGTCAACATTGGTAAACCTTTATCAATGGATACCAGTCAACATTGGTAAATATTTATCAATGGATACCAGTCAACATTGGTAAACCTTTACCAATGGATAAAATTTTACAATTGTAAACCTTTATCAACGGATAACATTCTATATTATTATACCTCACTCAAAATTCTCTATGTAATTTCCCCATTCCCGATCAGTCAACAATTGGTAATGTTTCATGGTAATGTTTCATGGCATGAAACATTATCTCGTGCATACCGATCATTATCTCGTGCATTACCGATCAGTCAACAATTGGTAATGTTTCATGGTAATGTTTCATGGCATGAAACATTAAATCTTGAAAATTTGTTTCAAGTTCTTTATTGTTGTTAATAAAAAATAATTGCTGATTAAATGAATTTTGATGTTTGGTATAATAAAATAAATATCACATCCCATGGAGCGTGATAGAACATATTGTCAACCCTCGATGTGGTAATGTCCACCTCGGCTAAAGCCTCGGTGGACATTACCAATCTCGGGTTGACAATATGTTCTATCACCCTCCATGGGATGTGATATTTATATAATGGTAAACCTTTATCAACGGATAAAATTCTACAATGTTAAACATGTATCAATGGATACCATTCGGCATCGGTAAACGTTCATCAAAGGATAACATTCAACATCGGTAAACCGTTATCAATGGATACCTGTCAACATCGGTACACCTTTATCAATGGATAACATTCAACATCGGTAAACCTTTATCAATGGATACCATTCAACATCGGTAAACCTTTATCAATGGATAACATTCTACAACGGTAAACCTTTATCAATGGGTACCATTCAACACCGGTACACCTTTATCAATGGATACCATTCAACATCAGTAAACCTTTATCAGTGGATACCAGTAAACATCGGTAAACCTTTATCAATGGATACCAGTCAACATAGGTACACCTTTATCAATGGATACCAGTCAACATCAGTAAACCTTTATCAGTGGATACTAGTCAACATCGGTAAACCTTTATCAATGGATACCATTCAACACAGGTAAACCTTTATCAATGGATACCAGTCAACACAGGTAAACCTTTATCAATGGATACCAGTCAACATCAGTAAACCATTATCATTGGATAACATTCAACATCGGTAAACCTTTATCATAAAGATAACATTCTACAATGGTAAACCTTTATCAATGGATACCATTCAACGTCGGTAAACATTTATCAATGGGTACTAGTCAACATTGGTAAACCTGTATCAATGGATACCAGTCAACATCGGTAAACATTTATCAACAGATAACATTCTACAATGGTAAACCTTTATCAATGGATAACATTCTACAATGGTAAACCTTTATCGATAGATACCATTCAACATCAGTAAACCTTTATCAATGGATACCAGTCAACAGCGGTACACATTTATCAATGGATAACATTCTACAATGGTAAACCTTTATCAATGGATACAATTCAACATCAGTAAACCTTTATCATCGGATACCATTCAACATCGGTTAACCTTTATCAATGGATACCATTCAACACCGGTAAACCTTTATCAATGGATACCAGTAAACACAGGTTAACCTTTATCAATGGATACCATTCAACATCGGTAAACCTTTATCAATGGATACCAGTCAACTCAGGTAAACCTTTATCAATGGATAACATTCAACATCGGTAAACCTTTATCAATGGCTACCAGTCAACATTGGTAAACCTTTATCAATGGATACCAGTCAACATTGGTAAATCTTTATCAATGGATACCAGTCAACATTGGTAAACCTTTACCAATGGATAACATTTTACAATGGTAAACATTTATCAACGGATAACATTCTATAATGGTAAACCTTTATCAACGGATAAAATTCTACAATGTTAAACATTTATCAATGGATACCATTCGGCATCGGTAAACGTTCATCAATGGATAACATTCAACATCGGTAAACCGTTATCAATGGATACCTGTCAACATCGGTACAACTTTATCAACGGATAATATTCAACATCGGTAAACCTTTATCAATGGATAACATTCAACATCGGTAAACCTTTATCAATGGATAACATTCTACAACGGTAAACCTTTATCAATGGGTACCATTCAACACCGGTACACCTTTATCAATGGATACCATTCAACATCAGTAAACCTTTATCAGTGGATACCAGTAAACATCGGTAAACCTTTATCAATGGATACCAGTCAACATCGGTACACCTTTATCAATGGATACCAGTCAACACAGGTAAACCTTTATCAATGGATACCAGTCAACACAGGTAAACCTTTATCAATGGATACCAGTCAACATCAGTAAACCTTTATCAGTGGATACCAGTCAACATCGGTAAACCTTTATCAATGGATACCAGTCAACATCGGTAAACCTTTATCAATGGATAACATTCTACAACGGTAAACCTTTATTAATGGGTACCATTCAACACCGGTACACCTTTATCAACGGATACCATTCAACATCAGTAAACCTTTATCAGTGGATACCAGTAAACATCGGTAAACCTTTATCAATGGATACCATTCAACACCGGTAAACCTTTATCATTGGATACCATTCAACATCAGTAAACCTTTATCAATGGATACCAGTCAACATCGGTACACCTTTATCAATGGATACCATTGAACATCGGTATACCTTTATCAATGGACTACATTCTACAATGGTAAACCTTTATCATTGGATACTATTCAACATCGGTAAACCTTTATTGATTAATAACATTCAAAAATGGTATATCTTTATCGATGGATACCATTCAACACAAGCGAACCTTTATCAATGGATACCATTCAACACAAGTAAACCTTTATCAATGGATACCATTCAACATTGATACATCTTTATCAATGGATACCGCTAAACATCAGTAAACCTTTATCAATGGATACCAGTCAAGATCGGTACACCTTTATCAATGGATACCAGACAACATTGGTAAACCTTTATCAATGGATAACATTCTACAATGATACATCTTTATCAGTGGATACCATTCAACATCGGTAAACCTTTATCAATGGATAACATTCTACAATGATAAACCTTTATCACTGGATACCAGTCAACATCGGTAAACCTTTATCACTGGATACCATTCAACATCGGTAAACCTTTATCAATGGATAACATTCTACAATGATACATCTTTATCAGTGGATACCATTCAACATCGGTAAACCTTTATCAATTAAAAACATTCAAAAATGGTAATTTTTTATCGATGGATACCAGTCAACATCGGTTAACCTTTATCAATGGATACCAGTCAGCATTTGCAAACCTTTATCAATGGATACCATTCAACTTACCAGTGGTTTGAGGTTGCTGGGATGGTTGTTGTACAATTATAACTTGACGTCGTCTTCTAATAAAATAGCAACAACAAATCCAAAACGCAATTTTAACGATGATGGCTGCAACAATCAAGACATACCAGCCTGCAGACCTGAAAGCAATAAAATTGTGTAATATACATGTAACCATGTTATATATAACCCATGTTAACGGTCACTTCTCAACAAACCGACAATTTTCAGCCAGCGTTCACTAACCCAACAGCAAAACTTCTATGACCGAACACCTTGCATAAAACATGGTTTCCGGTCATATACCATGTTTATACGTTCATGTACATATTTCTGTATTTTCTGTACATATTAATTTACTAAACTACGAAAATGAGTTATTTCTTTATTCAGATGAACATTGTAAAATTAAGTCATTTTTATTCAAAGAAAGCTAATGACGACACTAAAGACCTAAGGCAATTGAAAAGTAAACACATCTTGGGAATAATTGTTCACCTAACATATATATGCAGTATGCGTTATAGGTGACGTAATCTACGTCAGTTAACATCAAACTATGCCAAATTGCGTCATCCCGATAACCTGGTTCATTATTCATGATTTAAACACTATAAACAACCATTGGTGTAGCTCTGCATAGGCCCTGTAGGCCCGGGCCTACGCCTAATTTTCAGAAATAGAAAAATTAAAAATTAAACAAATGCAATAAAAATCGGGGGTGGGGGAGGGGTGGGTGGGGCGGGGGTGGGGGCTGTATAGGCGGCGTAGTAACCAGAACATATTATTTTCATATATATTTGTTTAGTTATCTTTGCCCTTCTTAAAGTCTAAAATATACGTCGGCACGCACCTAATGCATTCTAACATTTAAAAAAAATGGGTGTGGGGGTGGGGAGTGGCGGGTGTATGTGGGGGGAGGGCTGGGGGCATGTCCCCGGACCCCACTAGCATAATAATTTTAACTGCGGGCCTATGCCGTCAAAAAGGCCAAACTACGCCCCTGACAACATTACTCAAGAGGGTTACGAATATCGAGACGGTGTCAACTGTTTTTATACATATTAAATATTTGTTTATGGCCGCACAACCGTATACGGATGCTTAATCATGGGTTATGAAGAAAATGTCTTACATGCTATAGCTGCTGCTATAGTCATTGCCCGAGTCATTGGTACAACACTCGCCCGAATCGTAAGAGCAACATGTATGAGTGCAATATGAGCTACCACAGTACTCACTGAAATAAATAGGATGAACATTATACAATGATAATTATAAACTATGAATAATATACGAATTTCCTGCATTCTGATTGGTTAACCAGACTTGAAAATGTGTTGCTATTTTTCAATAAGATTCAAGTCCATAAATGACGTCATATTGTATATGACGTATTTTAAATGACGTCATTAATTGCTAACGTTTAAACATCAAACTTTCATATTTAACGGACCTTTCAACATCATTTGACTTAAATAAAAACAAATGTATAGAGGTTCGTAATTATAAGGATTGATTTTCATTTTTCGCGATGTTATCGATGTATAACACGTCAAGACGTCAAGACGCGGTTTTAGTCCATTTGATCTCCATACTGAAGTGTTGACTATACATTGTATTTAACACACTATGGCAAAATGTAAGCATTTTAAAATATAACTACTATGACAATATTTAAGACTTTGACAATAGTTAAACAAACTATAACACTATTTAACTATGGCAATAGTTAACAAAAAATAACAATATTTAACAAATATCGTTTGTAAAACCTGTCATTGCAATAGCCAAACTAATTTTAGACCTCATATGCATGCCATCTTCGGGATGGTTAAAATGTTGTACTATTGATTTTATGAATATTGAGTTCTCTCAACCCGGGGCTAGAGGACGTGATCGGTAGCTAGCATATTTCACTACCGTGCAGGTCCACTCTCATACTCCTTTAAGTCTATGAATCCTGAAGAATATCCGTGTTACAAAATTCTAGTTGATACAAAATAATTGCTGGAAAAGACATGGCAAGTGTGTGTGCGTGTGTGCGTGTGCACGTGTGAGCGTGTGAGCGTGCATGAGTGTATTTTGTTGAGGTAGGGATATTATGTTGACACAATTATGTTTAAAATGTTTTCTTTATATGGTGTACTATCTCTATAACGGGCCAGAACTATTTCAGAATCAGAGTATCGGAGAGATGGCTACCCGTTAGGAAAGCACAAATGGTGAAAGGATGTGTGTTACTACTTTCCACGTCGATATGTTTTTCAATGTGTGATTGCTAAATGATGTATTTTGAGGTATATATATATATAATTGAGCCACTCCAAGTGAAAACATCGCTTATTAACATTTTTATACATTTTTAGAGTGTGCTCATTTTGAAATGTACAATAATGCCTCTTTACAATGATCTACTTTCTACAATGTTTAAATATGATAAAATTACGTTACTGTATTTGCGTAACGTCAAAATATTACCCTGACGTAATATAGTCAACACATTTTTGTAATTCAGAATCAATAATGTTTTAAACTGGAAAATGTCTGATTGTAAAATGTCTGCTGGACTGCCTTCCTTAGATAACTATCTTAACAAACAATTCTCTCTCTCTTTCTCTATTTTTCTCTCTTTTTGTCTCTCTCTCTCTCCCTCTCTCTCTCTCTGTATATATATATATATATCCCCTCTCTCTCTCTCTCTCTCTCTCTCTCTCTCTCATTCTTTTATGCTCTAATCTGATTTATTCGTATACAGTAACATTTTTTAATCTGACATAGACTTAAACGGTTAAGTCTTCCAATATCACATACATATTCTAAAATAACAAAATATTCTAAACTGACTTATTCTAAACCAGCAAACACTTATCTGCATTATTCTTAATCAGTAAAATCAGCTAAGTAACCACAATACATATCTGAAACATTAAAAACCTCTAATCTGAAAAATTCTAAAACAGTAAAAACCTCTTACCTGGCAGATTCTAAAACAGTAAATCCTTATAATCTGATCTATTCTTAAGCATCGAATTCTTCTAACCTGACATATTATAAAACAGTAAATCCTAATAATCTGACAAAATATAATTCTTAAACATCGAATTCATCTAACCTGACTTCTAAAACAGTAAATCCTTAAAATCTGACATATTCTTAAACATCGAATTCTTCCAGGGCTTTATCATGTTTATATGACTTTAATTATCAGCCCAGCTAGATTCTTCTAACCTGACATATTCTAAAACAGTAAAACCTTATAATTCGACATATTCTTAAACATCGAATTCTTCTAACGAGACTTATTCTAAAACAGTAAATCCTTATAATCTGACATTATTATACATCAAATTATTCTAACCTGACATAACGTCATGACCCCCATTATCGTGGTAGGTCATTATACTCGATATTTAATATATATCACGATGAGTGACGTCACAGCTCGTGAGCTATTTTTACCAGAATAGAATCCCCAACACTGTTGGAGTATAAAAGGTAAATCAACTGCATCAATTTTCCTAAAGTATTAAAAAAGCAAAAATCTATTAAGGAATAACGATTTTTTAAGTTTGGACAATGTTTCTACCGCATATAAATCCCTATAACAAAGTTACTTCGTGTTTACATTCATCCAAATGCAGACGCTGCTTCTACTAGGTCACACCAGTTCGGACTATTCCATTTTTTCTGAACGGGTATTCATAAAAAAGCATTGCGTAGCATATACCGTACTTCCTATAGATCTAGCATTAAACGTATTGTTAATGTTCTTTTATATATAGTTATATATATATCAATAACACTAGAGGATAACGTTACCTATGTTCAAATACACATTGATTATTACATGTGCTTATCTCGATCTTGTAGTTTTACTTACCATTTGCAAAGAAATCAAAAATCTTAAGGATATGTACATTTTCAGAGTTTATAAATATGGTACAGTAGTGATCTGATGCAATGCGCAAAAAGTCGGTAAGTAAACACGTGTCCGCTACAATTATCCAGTTTAAGAATTAGCTGATATTATATGTGTAAATCATGTTTACATCAATTAAACCTTGTCTGAATAAAGTTTTAATTAACTTCACAACATGGCTTACCCTTAAAATATCTCTGTTGGATCATTTTTTAAATTGCTACGATAATGGGGACCCTCTATCAATAATGGAATCTTCCGACCCAATCGGAATAGTTCACGACATCCGGTAAAATGTGATTCACGGAGACAATTTTGTCAATGTAAACAAAGGTGATATATTACTGAATTCAGAGGTCATTGAAATCGAGAACAATTATAAATGGTTGTAGCGCAGTTCACGTTTCACCACGATATACCACGATAATGGGGGCCATGAAATAGTAAATCCTTATAATTCGACAAATACTTAAACATCGAATTTTTCTAACCTGACATATTCTAAAACAATAAATCCTAATAATCTGACAAAATATTATTCTTAAACATCGAATTCGTCTAACCTGACATATTCTAAAACAGTAAATCCTTATAATTCGACATATTCTTAAACATGGAATTCTTCTAACCTGACATATTCTAAAACAGTTAATCCTCCTAATCTGACATATTCTAAAACATCGAATTCTTCTAACCTGACATATTCTAAAACAGTAAATCCTTATAATTCGACATATATTCTTCTAAACCGACAGATTGTAAAACAGAAATAGACTATATGAATCCAGCGTGAGTGGGATACGAAAATCTCATCCGAGGGTCAGAATTTAAATCAGCAACGAGGCTCTGCCGAGTTCCTGGTTTATATTCTGACCCTGAGGGTGAGATTTCCTTATCCCATATGGATTAACTCATGAATATTCTCCCAGTTCTCTTGATCTAGAGACAACATACTATATAATTTTGTTTATTGGCTCCTACCATTGAAATTTTATATGACGTCATAATTTTCGTGACGTCATTTAATAAATAAACGTTAATTACGTTAGTAAGCATATCCTTTACATGACTTTTTATATTCCTTGATATTCGTTTCGTCGATTTATACGTTAAATATCCATTATACTGGATTAACAGTTTACTATAATAACATATTGGTTGATGGTCACGTGCTCATGTAAGATTATCAGAATATTTCATGGGCATCCGGTGAAGATAGGGAATTCCAACGCGAGGTATACGTGTTTTTATCGGAACCGAGGCTCTGCCGAGGTTCCGATTAAAACACTTATACCGAGGGTTGGAATTCCCTATCTGAACCGAATACCAATGATAGATTCTTTTTCTTGCATATCAGAGACATGTTACAACTACAAAGTCCATGCGTTGACGCCGCCAGCTATTAACGTTTTGCATGTTTTCTTGCATACCGGATGTTGGCGCATGTGAATTTTATATCGACCCTAGGGTGAGATGGAATATATCTAGCCCCGGTAAAATGACGGATATCCTTGTCCGGTATGCAAGAATTCCCTATCTGAACCGAAAACCCATGATAGATTCTTATTCTTTTCTTGCATAGAGACATGTTGTGCGTTGACGCCGCCAGCTTCTATCGTTTAGCATGTTTTCCGGCATGCCGGATGTTGGCGCGCGTGGATTTTGTCTCGACACTAGGGTGAGATGGAAATATATTGTCCCGGTAAAATGACGGATATATCCTTGTCCGGTATGCAAGAAAGATGTATCACGCATTGGGTAAAATCCTATCTCACATGGCCAGCAATGGGAGAAAAACGTATCTGTTACTTGCCATCTCGTTATGTCGCATTATTTTAGCGCGACAGAACGCCACTCGACAGAACGGTAAGACAAGATGCGCGGGTCGGCAATCTGACAAAACGCCACTCGAGAGAACGTTAAGACGAGATGCTCGGGCGGCAATGCGATAGAACGCCACGTGACAGAACAAACTGATGATATTTTAGCGCGACACAACGTCAAAATATAACGCGTCAAAACGACTGGGCGAGATTTTAGTTCAACAATTTAAAATATCGTCCTGTCGATCTGTCAAGTGGCGTTCTGCCGCTTGGCATTCATTCTGTTGCTTGACGTTCTTCAATGTGCATGTCAAAGAAAGATGTGTGCGATCAGGCGACGGAACGCCAAATAACAGATCGTGAAGACGACAAAATCAATATGGTCGAAAACATAACCATACAAACGTCTTAACTTGCATATAAGGTCGACACATTCTTCTAATATATCAGGGAAATAGTCTTATATAAGTCTACACTAGAATTATATTTCTTTAAATCTAAGCCTTCTAAGCTACCTTCATTTCATAGAAAAGTATGAAATGTCTTAAATAAAGAGAAGATTTACCTTGCAGTTACCCCTGAAAACAAAAATAAAACATACATGAGCCAAGTTCACAAAATTCCTCAAATGTTATCAGGTAATATATAATTAAAAACATATATATGCAGAAAGTATTATACGGTAAGACATGGTAAACGAATAAACCATACTTATATGGAAGCCATGAGAAGAAGGGAATGACATCAAATATACTTCTTTATCTTTCGTATTCCTGGTTAACGCACCTTATTAACATCTAGGAAATATAAAACTGAAATGCACGCGCACATGGTCCATAGTTTATTGATCTGGGAGATAATTTGGGCACGTGCAAAATCTGAGAACAAAGTACACAATCTTGCAGTCGTTTGTCATTTAGTCCACATTTATCATAGTACACATACTTGGTAATCTTTTCCACATATAAGATATCCCGAAAATCAAACGTTTGAACACAGAAGTACTAGTGGCAATTCTTTCTACACTGTCAATCCGGATGTTTTTCTGACTTGCTAGAGGGTGTGATGCGTTCCTCTGCCAAGACATAATCCAATAAACAGACAGATGCGTGTGTTTTCCACAAGTCATCTATTCGCCAACACATAGTATTTATTATGGGCTACTCTCGTGTGAGGCATTGCGATAGAAGTACGATTTATTGTAAAACACATCAAATACACTGAACTGTTAAACGGTACAATTTCTAAAGGTGGTCAGTGTACTTTTCTAATTTGCATAGTTGCCTAGAATATTTCAAATTTCCAAAGACATTTAATCGCTTAAACAGACCGACAATTTTACTACAAGTATCTATTAGCTCAACACATGGTAATGGTGAAACGTATAGAAAGAAAACAACAAAAAGAAACTAGGTTGTTTTTCTTACAAAAAAACATATGTCTCCCTGAAAGTGCTACTCTGCACATCGTCTCGATATGCCAAACATAATGTGCCAAGTTATTTCAAAATTCCATTGTGCATTCAAAAGTTACTGAGCGGACACGAAATACAGTCAATTTGACTTTTGACGTTTTATTTTGACCTTGACTTTGAACCGAAAAGGCCGCTCTGCACGTCGTCTCGATATGCCAAAGTTAACATGCTATTTCAAAATCCCCGTTGTGAATTCGAAAGTTATTGAGCGGACGTTCGGACGGACGGACGGACGTACAGACAGACGGACGCCAAATACAACTTGTATCCCCCAGAGGGACAAACAAACAAACACAAACAGTATATTGGGAGGAAAGTGGCAAATATAAAGCCACAGCTACCGTGATATTAGTATAATTATAAACTGTACACATGTGTTGTTATTTTCCGATAACATGCAAGTTTACGCGATTTCAATCCATTTTGTTCTCCATATGGAAATGTTTTACGACAATAACATCGGAAAAACTGAAAAACAATCCCTATATAGTCCGGCATATATGAGGTCGAATACCACAATCTGCCGATGCAAAGCTGTTGTAGAGTTTACAACTTACTCGTGAGAATAATACAAAATCAGTCAATCATGGTGTTTATATTAAAGAGAAACAACGTTAAAATACATACAATTCTTCTTTGCTATCAAAATCAACGAAATCCACAGTCCGAACAACATAGACGTCTTTACTCCCATGTTGGCGATGAATGTTTTAAACTGCGTAAAATACATATATTTACTTGTTTACCTGTAACCGGATCTTAACGTTCACGCTTGAATAACAAACTTAAAATGTGTAAACCTGATATGGAAAACATGGTAACTGCTATTATACACGTAGGATACTTCGACATCTTGTTTATATACAAATGTCAAAATAAACACATCAAAACAGGCAATGAAAAAACACGTTTTTAGACTAGGATTCGTTAACCCTAAAAAGGCATACATGTTTATAAACGATTTGAGGATGGCTGATCATTAAATAACAGGAGTATAACATCCTGTAGATATCACAGTCTATTCGATTCAGTGAGGGCTGGCGTGGCGCAGTCGGTAGCGTGGCGGATTTGTAACCGGGCTCAATCCTCCGTGGTGCCACTGAGTATTCAAATGAGTATTCGGTGTGTTCTTGGGCAAGACACTTTTCCTTAGCCTCGTCCGTCGGATGGGGACGTAAACCGGGCGGTCCCGTGTATCGGTCTATCAACCGAGCACGTTAAAGAACCATAGGAATCTATTCGATAATAAGAGTAGGGCAGGTTCCCGGATTCCTATGTATCCTTCCCCTCTCTCTGGGGCGGCTCTAAATAACCTGTACTGTGTTGATGAGCCGTTAAACAACATTCAATTCGATTCAGTGAATTATCGATAATATTTCACCTTTATATAGACTATAGCGTTATCTAAGTTTTAAGTTTTACAAAACGGACTACTAAGGATTTATTATTATGGTATTATTACACGGTCTTATTACTATATCTGCCGAACTCAGCGATTAAAAAAAGTCTTCCCAACCCTCTGTCAATCTATGGTCACATTACCTCCCAGGTCTTGTCCTAATATACCTACAGGACGAAAGGCATCAAAGACGCCGCATTTATGTTTAGAAACCAGCTTTGGCTTATGGGACACTCGTGTCTTGAACATCATTTACTTCAAAATTGCTATCTGCTAGTCACCAGGCAGGTAGGGAATCGGTAACTCATATTTAACTAGCTGACGCCTCAACAACCAGTCACATCAGCCAAAGCCCAGTCGGGGAGTGGAATCTTTGACCTCCCGATTGTGGGACGCATGACTTAACCACTAGGATACTGCAACCGGTTATATATATTAATAGTAAATTACTTATTTCAAAATTTGGTTACGAGAAAAATGCGTATAGAACACAAATACTGTTATTTTCATTTGCAAGCAATACGTATGTTATTAAGAAGGTTTACTGTGTCATGATTGTCTCAATACTGGCTACATAAGAAACAAATGTTTCCTGAGATCACAGAAGCAAGCAATACAAATATGTTATTAAGATAAGAAATTTCACTTTGCCATGATTGTCTTAATTAATAATGTATACCAATCGAGATCAGTTAGGTCCTATTCATTTATAAT